>CM067218.1:76577415-76758587 GCA_034190945.1 Octodonta nipae | reverse complement strand
TTGATTTTCAAACGTTATTACCCGAAATATTCTATAAGATCCTAAATTTGTGAAATATTACCCTGTTGTGCCTAAAATATGAGATTACTACAATTCTGCTTATTGAATTAAACTGTCGGTGTGGATGTTTATGTCTATGTTTATCAAGGTAAAATTTTATATTTTCTATCATTAAATGCTTTCATTGTAATGTATCGAATCAATAGAATGTTTGTATATGATTATTTAAATTCCTTTTTAATAAATTTTGTTGAAACTGTTACATTTGTTAGTTTCAAAAATATGTTTAATTTGTTGTATTGGTTGTATTTTGTAAATATATATCACTAGTATATGGTCTAGCTCATTATTTAATCATTTCTATACGTTTAATAACCCTTAATTGCATTTGATGTTTTCATTTTTCTTTTAAATATTAGAATCATCCTGACAAACTTTCGATTTTAATATTGGTTTTTATGTTACAATGAAACGATTTACATTTAGTATACTACAAGTATTAAATACAGATATTATTTTTGATTTTATTGTTTTGTATGTTTATTTTCATTTCAATTTCCCAAGAACATTTTTGGCTAATATCTGCATATTTTAATATGTCAAATATGTCAGATATTGCTCAAAATGATTTTCTCAAATAAACATATCACCTTGACTACTGACATAAAACTAGTAACTGTTAAATTTGTTGTAGGTTCTGTGTTTTAATGTCCATTTCATTTTTACTATACAGAGCTTTCTTTATTTTTCAGATAACTGGCTGCTGATTTGAAAATCAGACTTAACAAATAGTTTAAGTTATGAATTATATTATTTAACTATTTATAACTTGTCCAATAAATTATTTTATTTTAAATTGTCTCTGTTCAATTACCACAGGGCTACAAAAAAAGTTTTCTGTACTTACATGTGCATATGATATCTGAAGTATATTGCCTCCTGAACACTAATCTGCCGACATATTTGGTCTATCACCCTTCAGTCTTCAGCCAATAGCTGAAAAGCTTCAGAAAAATGAAGATTTTTGGGCTAGGCGAATCTGCACATGTGATGTATAGATTCCGATTTATTTTCCACATGCTGAACATGTTTTTGCTAGCAAAACGGCTCCATCTCTCGTCAATCTTTAGAAAATCGCTAAAAACCTTCAGAAAATTAAAGACTTTGGAAGATTAGTCAAACTTGTACGTGGGACATATGGTTTTTGGCATAATTTTAAAGTGCTGAGCAATGTTTTGTTGGTAAAATTGTTTCATCCCTTGTTAGTCTTCAGAAAACTTTTCAGTCTACCCAAAACTACTTAAACCTTCAGGAGTAGTTCCATGAACATGTTTGTGTTTTTTTTAGCTTCTCAATGTTATATCAGAAGTAAAAGATATTAACCCTTTAGTTGCCCCGGGGCACCTCCACGTTGGGCAACGGTCTTCACCACTTTACCCGCATAGTCCTCGAGTGAAGGCTTTCTCGCCGCCATCGCAACTAAATAACTTTTTTTTACTTATTTATTTTTATTTTTACTTATTTATTTCAATTTTATATTTCTTGTATTTATATTTATATTATATGATTTATTTTACTTTTACTTTTACAAATTCACAAAGGTTTTGTTATATTTTTCATCTAGTCTTATTTCTTAGTATAGTCTTAAACACGTATTTATATTAATGTATACTCTTAGGCAATGAAAATTTGCAGGTTTGACCAGTCTTCCAAAGTCTTTCAATATAAATAACTATTTATTAGTTTAAATTTTAATTCACCCTATTTACATCACTAAATTCTTGTCTTTGTTTTTCGTTTGGTATTTTAAAAAATATTATCTATGGATACAACTGATGTTGTAAACTCATTTGTCTCTTCCGGTATCTATTTCTTTTAGTCTGTTGCTATTCATACCATCATCAGTGTCTATTTCATATGGGCCTTCGTATGGTAACATCAACTTTGCACATTGTTGATGTTTCCCATTTGTCTGTCGAAGATTTCTTATCACTACAAGATCTCCCTTTTTGAATTTTGTCTTCTTTTTATTTTTCATTCGCTTGCCATACTTTCTAGCTGTATTCTCCATGTTCTTGTTGACTTTTTCTAAAATTTTCTTATATTCCAATGGCTCAAAAAAATCCATGATCTCTCTGGATGTCTTTCTTTCCTAACAACTTCTGGTGTCTCTTCTGTCACATTATTGTGTGTGTTGTTTATAAACCATTCTACTGGATCTAGTTATTCTTTCCATCGTGTGTGTTGTTGCACACAATATATCCTTATATTTTGGTTGCATTTGTTTATCTTCTAAAATTTTTTGAAATCTTGAATTGTAAAAATACGTTGCGTTGTCTAAAATTATTGACCGTGTTCTTCCTATTTTTTCAAAATATTGACTTAATGCTTTCTCTATCTGGGGAATAATTTAAAAATATGTCAACTGCTATTAAAATAAGTTTATATCCCTAACTTGCAGAATCTCGTTTGCTCTTATTGATCTTGGAATATTTGCATTCTGAAAATTGTTAGTTTTGATTTTTTGAAACATATCATATGTTCTGGTTATATTCTTGCAAAACTTCAAAACAGTTATGGCTTAATAGCTTTTTAAACATCTTCCATAGCTTCCTTACTCCAATATGTCCATACAAAACATGCAACTTTATTTACACCTTCATTGCCAAAATTCTTGATACTGCATACAGTTCCACTCCATCTATATTTTTACAATAAATACCAACTTCATTTTTCTCCAACTTTTTCCTAACCATTTCTTCCTCATTTTTAGCTCTTCTCACTTCCTTCACTGACAATTTTCCTTCCTGATTTTTGGGTATGTAACTCCCATCTTAATACACTCTTCTTTTCAATTACCATCTACTCGACTCAAAGCATCTGCAACAATATTTGTTTTTCCCAGGTATGCATTTGATATTAAAATTATATTCATGCATTAATAACTACCATCTATGAATCCTGCTGTTTCCATACTTGTTATTTAAGATATTTGTTAAAGCTGAAATGTCTGTTTCAATTTCAAGTTTGTTTCCTAATAATATAAATATTAATTTTTCGACGCAAAATATTATGCTAAGGAATTCTAATTCAAATACTGAATAATTTCTTTCATGTTTCTTCGTTACCCTTGACAAATAGTAGATTGGATATTCATTTCCCTCATATTTCTGCAGTAACATCCAGCTATTCTTCTATTTGATACATCCGTTTGCAAAATAAACTTTTCTTCATACTTTGGATGAAATATATTTAACCCTTAACTTTAAATTTTAAAATTCTTCTTGGTGTTCTTCTGCCCAAATCCATTTTATATTTACATCAGTAATTGCATTAGTTTTAGTTCTTTTTGGTACAAATCAGGAATTAGTCGTTTGTAATATCCTACGACTGTCTAATTCCTGTAATACTTTTTCTACATGTTCCAAATGTTTTGTCCGTTCTTCCGAAAATATTAAAATATCGTCTACAGTATAGTCTTTTGACACTTCAGCCCAAACTATGTTTAAATCTATTTTTGTGAAACATTTGCATTTGTTATTCAAATAAAATTGAATTGCTGGTCAATGGTGCTTCATACTGTGGGATACAGTGCTGTACTTGTTTATGTTCCTCAGATCCAAACACAGTCTAATCTCGCCATTCTTTTTCTTACCACCACCATAGGATACATATAACCAGAATTCGATGTTTCGATTATTCCAGTTTTCAGCATTTTATCAATTTCTGCATTGACGTGGTCTCGGTATCCGGTTTGACATCATTAAAATTCATTAAATCTTTCACCTGAATTTTATGCACATACTGTTTGACATCTCGATTTTCTTCATTATTTAATTTTTTTATATTTCATTTATATAATCAACCTTATGTTTATCATCATGACTTTTTTCATGTGATTCAACACCAATTCTAATGAGTTTGTCCTCTAAAACAATTATATTTTGTTCAAAAGTAATATCCGCATCGAGTTTCCTTAGTCTATACCTAAAAATGCCTGGTATGAAAGATTTCTTAAAATTAAAAATTCAAATGATATTTCTTCATCACCAAATCTAACCCTTATATTTACCATTTTGTTTACTTAAAACAACCTTTTCTTGTTTGTCGCTACTATGTTAATCCGGTTTATTTTTAGTATTTTTTTCAATTTTTAATTTTTCTAAATTTCTTCATCTATAAAACTTCCTTCAGACACTGTATCTATTAAAATTGTTTTATTTTCATTCTTATTATATTAATATTTTTTTATCTTTAGATTTCAGATTTTCACTTATAACACTTACTACTTTATTAACTGTTATATCATTATACACTGGATTTGCGGATATTATTTATATTTATTTGCTATATATTTTTTCACTTTTTATGTCTTTTATTTAAATTAGTTACATCATTATATACTGGAATTTGGGGATGATGAAAATCAGTTTCTTCTTCTGGTTCCTCAAGTTCAATTATTTTCTTCAAATGTTGTTACATTATTTAGTAAAAAGTAGTCTTTATTGAAACATTTTATTTGCGTTAGTATTTTTTGTATGAGGTTGCTTT
The DNA here is from genome assembly GCA_034190945.1 of Octodonta nipae. Taxonomy (NCBI): domain Eukaryota; kingdom Metazoa; phylum Arthropoda; class Insecta; order Coleoptera; family Chrysomelidae; genus Octodonta; species Octodonta nipae. Next base: position 76,754,036 of record CM067218.1, on the reverse strand, counting down.
AAAAATCCTGATTATTATGTTATCCTTGTTGATCAGCACTTGGCAATCTGTTCCTGCTGTGCTTCACAGCTTCGGCTCTTCTGGTGTTTCTCTATTTACTTCCGTCGTACTGTTTTTCTCTGTCCTTGGTCTAACTTATTCTTGGCTATTTCTTCTTTGGAGGTTATTCATTCTTCTGTTTTCATCCTACAGCCTTGGTTCAACATAACTTCTTCGATTGTCTACATTTGCATTGCTTTCATTTTCATTCTGTCTTGAAAAATAATTTAGATTTTAAAATCCATTATTGTCTCTAAAATTATTCCTGCTATTGTATTGATTATTATTTCTTTGATCATTAAAACTCCTACTTTGATATCCCCTATTCTCCCCATATTTTTTTATAATTAAATTGATTCCTGGTCCCATTCCATCTTGTCCTGTTTTATTGGCTTCTACTTCTTTCTTATTTTTGATTCTTCCCTTGATTATTATTATTTTCCACTCTGTATTCTATTTAAATAATTTATAAACTGATCTACTTTTTCAATATTTTGAACCACTATGGTTTTCGCAACTTCTCCCCCATAGTGTCTTGCAATATTTAACACAATCTCCTCTTCCCACATTGGAGGATTCATGTGTTTCGCCGACGTAACCAATCTCAAAGCATAATCACTCATACTTCCTCTTTTTTTCGTCAAATTTTCCCAAATACAATTGTTCCCTGAATTCTGCTTGTTCCATTTCTCCCCAGTAATAGTTTAAAAATGTTTCTACAATTTCTTCTAGCGATGTTACTTCCCCTTCTATCGAGGCAAACTATAACGCTGCAATCTCGACCATACCTTGTCTCATCATGATCATCATTTCTTCAATATTCCTTACTTCTTGTATTGGTTTCTCATTGTTCTTATGAATGTGCATGGATGCATTTTTCCAATCTTTCCATTGAATTTCAAGCTTTTATCCATCACCATTGATTTGTCCAACATCATGGGTATTCTTGTTTGTTCTATTCGATTAATTTCTCCCTGCCATTGTTGCTGGAAATCTCTGCTATTTTGTGAAACCTTTTCTTCTAAATTTTAAATTTGCTTTCCATTATCATGAACTTTTTCTTGAACTTGAATTAATTTCCCTTTCATATTTTCTATCTAGCACTGGCGTTCTCTTTTCTCCATTGCTAAATCTTTGTAGGCTTTTTCTTGTCCCTGGTGCATTTCTTCTTAAATATCTTGCATTTTTTGTTTTAGGGTCTTTTCCAAATTTTGTATTTTGCTATCTATTTTGGTATTCAATTCTTGCTTTTTCTCTTCTATTTTTGCCATTAAGTTAGCGGTTAAATTTCGTAACTCTTCTCTTAAATTTCTTATACTATTATTGGATTCCATTATTGCTGTTAATATGATGCTAAGATCCACTGCCGTTTCAGGTGCTCTTCTTTTCGGTGTATGCACTTGTGTCACTATCTCCACAATTCTTCCAACACCATCTTCATCATCCTCCACTTCCATGGTCCATCTCCGCCATAATCTCTTCTGGTCCCATCTGCTCTTCTTCTTGACCTTCTTGGTTCATATTCTTTTTGTTTGTCCTTGTTATTGCCATTTTATATTATATTATTATATTTTTTAGTTATATAAATGAAATGAAAAAGTTAGAAGTTCTGTAGCCTTTATTACAGTGAATAATAGATTATTTCCGGCTTCAAAATGATTGTAAAGCTAAATATGTAAATACTCAATAGCGTATACACCTTTAATAACTGTATTAACAAAGAAAATTATTATTTATATATTTATTAAATTGATAATAATAATATTTTGTTGCCTATAACATGTTTTTAATGTCGCCCAAAATTCCCAGAAAATATCAAACCTAAATTAAATAAATCAAATCAAACCAAATATGGTACCAATATTAAATATTCAATAGAAAATTTGTTTCAAATCTTTTTTACAATTAACTATTTTGGGAAATTTCTTTTAGCAATTTATCTTTTGAAATTAATTTTGCGCAAGTTCCAAACCTTATTTAGTCCTGGTCTCTCGTCAAACACTGGTTTCACCAATAAAAATTGTAAATTTCTATTGACCACGTTCCGTTGTCACACGTTGAGTTTTCCAATAAAAATTGACCAACATTCTGTTGTCCCACGTTTGTTTCGCAAATTAATATTGTAATGGAATTTTTATTTTTGTGGTTTCGATTATATTTTGTTGATTTAATATTTAACTTTTAAATTTTCGAATAGTTGATGGTGGTGATATACTATCATTATGCTAATAAATTAGTGATATAAAACAAAGTAATTCGTTTTTCTAGAATCACAATAAATTTTCCACTTCTATTAAAATTCCACAACACTTTCTTCTTCAAAACTGCTCCGACTCTTGAGACTCTTTCTGAAATGTATTTATGAACACCAATTGATTTTTTGTCAATAATAATACACCAAATTAAATATACTTTTGTATTATAAAACTCTTTTTCTTCTTATTTCAAATAAACATATAACACCAAAGTTATAATTCTATTCAAATATCAATCAAAATCAAACATAAACCAAAACCAAATATAAATCAGCGCATGTCAATATCAACAATACCTTATGATTAAATTATCAACTTAATCTATAAAGATTTGCCTTCCCGAATGATTCTATTATTGTGAATGATTGATCAAATGCAATTTTATTTAATGTATCAAAAAATTATCCCGTTACTATAATGATTATTTCCCAAAAATGAACTCTTTGAATTTCCATTTTTATACTATTATCGAATATCAAAATAAATTGTTTAATTAAACTTATATGGAAATACCTTGTTCACTTTAAAATGTTTTTAAAGTGTTCTCACTTTATCCTCTTCAAAGTGCTTCTGTTATTGAAATGCTGTTTCACCTTTGATGTATATTAGATGATAACTCAACCTCTGCTAACAATCTGTAAAACCTCTGGTATCTATCTGTAAAATACTCTTTTGGTATTTATAAAAAAATTGAATTGGGTATGGCTTGCCAATAGTAAAATAAAAATAAACGTCTGCTTCAAAACAACTTAACTTTATTAGCGCTTATACCCAACTACTTGAACTACCTTAAGAATTTGAGAACCTTCTTAGTTCTCCCCTCATGCAAATGCGCACATGTGTATCTGCGAAAGATATCGCTTACAATAAGATGCGACGTTGTCACGCGAAGGTATTAATTAATACAATTTCAACTCAATACAAACATGAACAAATAAAACCAATTCATTGTTGAAATTAAAATACAAAACATACCGCCCGCCTTGAAAGGCTCTGACCTTTAAACACATACAAATACAAAAAAGGAATATTAAATATTATATACATATATTTTAATCTAATGGCAATGGACATATTTTAGAAAAACTGCGCTTTATACGTCCAGATTGAGTTCTTATAATTGCCACTCGCGCTACTTTGTCTTTTCCCGGAAACACTTCCACCACTTTTCCCATTTTCCATTTCATAGGGGGCGCATTGTCATCTTTCACTAAAACTAATGCACCAACGTTCAAACTATCATAATTCTGCTTCCATTTCGTTCTCTGCTGAAGCTCCGCTACATATTCCTTGCTCCATCTAGCCCAAAGGTGCTGTTTCAACTGCTGCAAGTGTTGATACAGCGATAATCGATTGGTTAGTAAACTCTTTAGATCGGCATTCAACCAAGAATTTAACTGCCGTCCAATGAGTAGATGTCCAGGCGTTAGTGGCGTGAGATCCTCAGGGTCAGAGGATAAAGGTGAAAAGGGACGGGAATTCATTATTGCCTCTACTTCAGATAACAGTGTATAAAAATGCTCGAAAGTTCGTGGAGTATTGCTAACTACTCGTTTTAAATGAACTTTCATACTTTCAATGCCTGCCACCCACAGGCCACCAATCACCATAAAGTGTAGCGGCAACAACATTGTAACCAACACCATTGCAACCAATTCAATCCTCCAATTGCAATCAGATTGCAATGCATTCATCGGCAATACTCGAATCCATTCAAAAAGGTTAATTGAAGATTCCGAAAATATTACATACAACAGCCATCCAGTTCAAATACTCTACAACTGCTGTGAATCCATCCCACCAAAGAAGTACGTTCCAGATCTGAAACCCCTCAGATTAAACAAGAACGACGCCGACGACCTCAACATAGCGCAACACAAGCTCAACCAATATTCCGACGAATTAGAGAAATTAATAAACCAGCCGTTTATTAAAAAACATACATCTTGGTTCACAATTCTTACCATTACTTTCATCATCGCTTTAATACTCTTGTACATTTTCTACAAGTGCAAAAGCAGAAGAAAGTCCAGACTACTAGCCATAGCCGCCACAAGTAATGACCCGCCATCACCTCCACCAATGCGAAGTCGAAGCGAAACCAGACGCTTCAGATTCTTCCCCAGAAGACACCCAATCCTCCAACTCCAGGAATCCATAGAAGAAGATGAACTCAAACCAATGGTCTGAAAAGTTGAAGCATAGCATCTACTTTTTCGGGATAAATGAAGTTGTTATATAGGAATTTAATAGACTCTTTATAATAATAAGTTCTAATATTATATTTTATAACATTGTAATTCATAACATACTTTTCTTTCAAATTGTCACGTAGTACGTCTTATTTCACATTTTAATCTTTCATATTATATTACTTTCGTCTCGTATAGATAAAATCTGCACATCTGCTGTTTTTGACTTCACAGAATTTCTTTCCTTTTCATTGTTTAAGTTTATATAGAGTCAGCACATTATTTCTTATAAATTGTTATTCACGACTTTCAGTCCAGCAGATGATTTCTTTTAGTTCTAGTGTTAATATTATTGTACTCAAGTTTATGAAGTATTAAAGTTTGTTATTTAATAAATAATTTTTTAAAAAAGTCATTTTGAAATGAAGTGATATTATATATATATATATATATATATATATATATATATATATATATATATACATATATATATATATATATACAGGGTGTAAACGGTTTGAGTGCAAAGATTTTGAGGATCAATACTTCAGGTCAAAACAAATCAAAAAGCTTTATAACATTTTCAGAAATAAACTATAGTTTTGCCAAAAAAAAAATGAAAAAATTAGAAGTTCTGTAGCCTTTATTACAGTGAATAATAGATTATTTCCGGCTTCAAAATGATTGTAAAGCTAAATATGTAAATACTCAATAGCGTATACACCTTTAATAACTGTATTAACAAAGAAAATTATTATTTAAACTCTAAATATTCTGTTATAATTTGCCCTACGTTTCTCCGATCAGATGTGGCAACATAGCATATACTCAGTACTACAGCTGGCCGCTGCCATGAATGCTTTTTTGCTGCGCGGTTCTTTTAAGAAAGTAAAAGTGATTTTTGCGTGACATTCGACATAGCGTATGTTATTTGATTTTCATTTTAAAATATAAATTGGAAAAATAAATAAAATCTGTTGTGAATTGTGAGTTTGAGTGTATTATTTTGTGACAAACAGTGACAATCATACAATAAGGTAAAGACCTGACATGCTATTAATTTAGACCATAGTGTTATAAGAGTTTTTGTTTTGTTTGGTGGGTACTATCTGCACCTAAAATATATGCAGTCAAACTATTTACACCCTATATATATATATATATATATATATATATATATATATATATATATATATTGTAATAGAATTTTTATTTTTGTGGTTTCGATTATATTTTGTTGATTTAATATTTAACTTTTAAATTTTCCACTTCTATAAAAATTCCATACAACTTTCTCCTTCAAAACTGCTCTGACTCTTGAGACTCTAAAATTAATTTATGAACACCAGTTGACACATTGTCAATATAAAATACCAAATTGAATATATTTTTTTACTATAAAACTATTTTTCTTCTTTTATCAAATAAACATATAACACTAAAATTATAATTCAACTCAAATATCAATCAAAATCAAATATAATCAGCAAATATCAATATCAACAATACCTTATGATCAATTATCAAATTAATCTAAAGATTTGCCTTCCGAATGATTTTAAGGTCAATGATTTATCAAATGCAATTTTATTAGTATATCAAAAAATTTACCGTTACTAAGTTGATTATTTTCCAAAAATAAACTCTTTGAATTTCTATTTTATACTATTATTGAAAATCAAAATAAATTGTTAAATTGAACTTCATATGGAAATACTTTGTTCACTTTAGATTGTTTCTAAACTGTTCTCACCTTATCCTCTTGAAAGTGTTTCTGTTATTGGAAGCTGTCTCACTTTAACCGCTGCTACCAATCTGTAAAACCTCTGGTATCTGTGTGCAAATCTCTGCTACCAATCTCTACTACCAATTTAACAAGTATTTATCTGAACCTCTCAATCTCAGCTTCTCTTCTGGATTATTACTATTTGTTTGTAAAATTGCTGCTATACCTTTCACTGCTTTGCTCGACTACTACCTGCTTGCTGGTTGTATATTTTTAGTGCATTCCCATTTATTTTTGCACTGTTAACTTCCACAATTCGTCGGATACGATTGTTTCAATTTAAATTTACAATCACTATTTAAAAATTTTTAATTTTGAAAACTTTTATAATTTTGACAACTACAGTCACTTTAAAACCGCCAACAAAATTTACTGCTGCATTGCTAAATTTGGACTGTCTTTCAATGATGTCTGTTCTTGTTTTATAGTTTTTAATTTTGATATAGAACTAATTTTTTATAACTTTTTAAATCCGCTTATTTCAAATTTCATTCTTCTATATAATAAAAATATTTTCCAATATTTTATTCCATATCTAATCAATTTTGTATAATACCTTCTACTTTTCTTAAAATCCGCAATTATATAATTTGTAGTACTGTACTCATTTTTCCACCAGTCGTTTCAACCATAACCTGTCTTTAAATTTTATAAAATTTTCCATTGTGGGCAGAAAACAATGTAATATTTCGATTCCGCGATTCTTTGTGTTGTGTTATGAATTTCAGCTTGATTTGATCACAGGTTATGTCAAAATTTCGCTCCGAAGACTTTCTGAAATATAAAATTTAATTGATAAGTGGAAATATTGAGTTTTCAAACGTTACTTACCCCGAAATATTCTACTAAGATCCTAAATTTGTTGTATTGGTTGTATTTTGTAAATATATATCACTAGTATATGGTCTAGCTTCATTATTTAATCATTTCTATTACGTTTAATAACCCTTAATTGCATTTGATGTTTTCATTTTTCTTTTAAATATTTAGAATCATCCTGACAAACTTTCGATTTTAATATTGGTTTTTATGTTACAATGAAACGATTTACATTTAATATACTACAAGTATTAAATACAGATATTATTTTTGATTTTATTGTTTTGTATGTTTATTTTCATTTCAATTTCGCAAGAACATTTTTGGCTAATATCTGCATATTTTAATATGTCAAATATGTCAGATATTGCTCAAAATGATTTTCTCAAATAAACATATCACCTTGACAACTGATATAAAACTAGTAACTGTTAAATTTGTTCTAGGTTCTGTGCGTTTTAATGTCCATTTCATTTTTAATATACAGAGCTTTCTTTATTTTTCAAATAACTGGCTGCTGATTTGAAAATCAGACTTAACAAATAGTTTAAGTTATGAATTATATTATTTAACTATTTATAACTTGTCCAATAAATTATTTTATTTTAAATTGTCTCTGTTCAATTATCACAGGGCTACAAAAAAAGTTTTCTGTACTTTACATGTGCATATGATATCTGAAGTATATTTGCCTCCTGAACACTAATCTGCCGACATATTTGGTCTATCACCCTTCAGTCTTCAGCAAATAGCTGAAAAGCTTCAGAAAAATGAAAATTTTTGGGCTAGGCGAATCTGCACATGTGATGTATAGATTCCGATTTATTTTCCACATGCTGAATATGTTTTTGCTATCAAAACGGCTCCATCTCTCGTCAATCTTCAGAAAATCGCTAAAAACCTTCAGAAAATTAAAGACTTTGGAAGATTAGTCAAACCTGTACGTGCGACATAATTTAAAGTGCTGAGCAATGTTTTGTTGGTAAAATTGTTTCATCCCTTGTTAGTCTTCAGAAAACTTTTCAGTCTACCCAAAACTACTTAAAACCTTCAGGAGTAGTTCCATGAACATGTTTTGTGTTTTTTTGGCTTCTCAATGTTATATCAGAAGTAGAAGATATTAACCCTTTAGTTGCCCCCGGGGCACCTCCAGGTTGGGCAACGGTCTTCACCACTTTACCCACATAGTCCTCGAGTGAAGGCTTTCTCGCCGTCATGGCAACTAAATAACTTTTTTTACTTATTTATTTTTAATTTCACTTATTTATTTCAATTTTATATTTCTTGTATTTTATATTTATATTATATTGATTTATTTTTACTTTTACTTTTACTAATTCACAAAGGTTTTGTTATATTTTTCATCTAGTCTTATTTCTTAGTATAGTCTTAAACACGTATTTATATTAATGTATACTATTAGGCAATGAAAATTTGCAGGTTTGACCAGTCTTCCAAAGTCTTCCAATATAAATAATTATTTATTAGTTTAAATTTTAATTCACCCTATTTACATAACTAAATTCATGTCTTTGTTTTTCCGTTAGGTATTTTAAAAAAATAGTATCTATGGATACAACTGATGTTGTAAACTCCTTTGTCTCTTCCGGTATCTACTTCTTTTAGTCTGTTGCTATTCATACCATCATCAGTGTCTATTTCATACGAGCCTTCGTATGGTAACATCAACTTTGCACATTGTTGATGTTTCCAATTTGTCTGTCGAAGATTTCTTACCACTACAAGATCTCCCTTTTTGAATTTTGTCTTCTTTTTATTTTTCATTCGCTTGCCATACTTTCTAGCTGTATTCTCCATGTTCTTGTTGACTTTTTCTAAAATTTTCTTATATTCCAATGTCTCAACAAAAATCCATGATCTCTCTGGATGTCTTTCTTTCCTAACAACTTCTGGTGTCTCTTCTGTCACGTTATTGTGTGTGTTGTTTATAACCCATTCTACAGGATCAAATTTTTCTTTCCATCGTGTGTGTTGGTGCACACAATATATCCTTATTTTTTGGTTGCATTTGTTTATCTTCTAAAAATTTTTGAAATCTTGAATTGTAAAAATACGTTGCGTTGTCTAAAATTATTGACCGTGGTCTTCCTATTTTTTCAAAATATTGACTTGATGCTTTCTCCATCTGGGGAATAATTTTAAAAATATATCAACTGCTATTAAAATAAGTTTATATCCCTATTGTCTCTATTAAATTACTAACATAATCAATTGCCACAACTTGCAGAATCTCGTTTGCTCTTATTGATCTTGGAATATTTGCATTCTGAAAATTGTTAGTTTTGATTTTTTGAAACATATCATATGTTCTGGTTATATTCTTGCAAAACTTCAAAACAGTTATGGCTTAATAGCTTTTTCTAAACATCTTCCATAGCTTCCTTACTCTAATATGTCCATACAAAACATGCAACTTTATGTACACCTTCATTGGCAAAATTCTTGATACTGCATACAGTTCCACTCCATCTATATTTTTACAATAAATACCAACTTCATTTTTCTCCAACTTTTTCCTAACCATTTCTTCCTCATTTTTAGCTCTTCTCACTTCCTTCACTGACAATTTTCCTTCCTGATTTTTGAGTATGTAACTCCCATCTTAATACACTCTTCTTTTCAATTACCATCTACTCGACTCAAAGCATCTGCAACAATATTTGTTTTTCCCAGGTATCCGATTGATATTAAAATTATATTCATGCATAATAACTACCATCTATGAATCCTGCTGTTTACATACTTGTTATTTAAGATATTTGTTTATGCTGAAATGTCTGTTTCAATTTCAAGTTTGTTTCCTAATAATATAAATATTAATTAAATAATATTTCGACGCAAAATATTATGCTAAGGAATTCTAATTCAAATACTGAATAATTTCCTTCATGTTTCTTCGTTACCCTTGACAAATAGTAGATTGGATATTCATTTCCCTCATATTTCTGCAGTAACATCCAGCTATTCTTCTATTTGATACATCCGTTTGCAAAATAAACTTTTCTTCATACTTTGGATGAAATATATTTAACCCTTAACTTTAAATTTTAAAATTCTTCTTGGTGTTCTTCTGCCCAAATCCATTTTATATTTTACATCAGTAATTGCATTAGTTTTAGTTCTTTTTGGTACAAATCAGGAATTAGTCGTTTGTAATGTCCTACGACTGTCTAATTCCTGTAATACTTTTTCTATATGTTCCAAATGTTTTGTCCGTTCTTCCGAAAATATTAAAATATCGTCTACAGTATAGTCTTTTGACACTTCAGCCCAAAACTATGTTTTAAATCTATTTTTGTGAAACATTTTGCATTTGTTATTCTAATAAAAATTGAATTGCTGGTCTATGGTGCTTCATACTGTGGGATACTGTACTGTACTTGTTTATGTTCCTCGGATCCAAACACAGTCTAATCTCGCCATTCTTTTTCTTTACCACCACCATAGGATACATATAACCAGAATTCGATGTTTCGATTATTCCAGTTTTCAGCTTTTTATCAATTTCTGCATTGACGTGGTCTCGGTATCCGGTTTGACTTTAAATTCATTAAATCTTTCACCTGAATTTTATGCACATACTGTTTGACATCTCGATTTTCTTCATTATTTAATTTTTTTATATTTCATTTATATAATCAACCTTATGTTTATCATCATGACTTTTTTCATGTGATTCAACACCAATTCTAATGAGTTTGTCCTCTAAAACAATTATATTTTGTTCAATAGTAATATCCGCATCGAGTTTCCTTAGTCTATGCCTAAAATTGCCTGGTATAAAAGATTTCTTAAAATTAAAAATTCAAATGATAATTCTTCATCACTAAATCCAACCCTTAAATTTACCATTTTGTTTACTTAAAACAACCTTTTGTTGTTTGTCGCTACTATGTTAATCCGGTTTATTTTTAGTATTTTTTTTTTCAATTTTTAATTTTTCTAAAATTTCTTCATCTATAAAACTTCCTTCAGACACTGTATCTATTAAAATTTTGTTTTATTTTCACTCTTATTATATTAATATTTTTTTTATCTTCAGATTTCAGATTTTCACTTATAACACTTACTACTTTATTAACTGGATTTGCGGATATTATTCACTTTTAATCAATTATATTTATTTGCTATATATTTTTTCACTTTTTATGTCTTTATTTAAATTAGTTACATCTTTATATACTGGAATTTGGGGATGATGAAAATCAGTTTCTTCTTCTGGTTCCTCAAGTTCAATTATTTTCTTCAAATGTTGTTACATTATTTAGTAAAAAGTAGTCTTTATTGAACATTTTATTTGCGTTAGTATTTTTGGTATGAGGTTGCTTTAAAAATCCTGATTATTATGTTATCCTTGTTGATCAGCACTTGGCAATCTGTTCCTTTCCTGTGCTTCACAGCTTCGGCTTCTTCTGGTGTTTTCTCTATTTACTTCCGTCGTACTGTTTTTCTCTGTCCTTGGTCTAACTTATTCTTGGCTATTTCTTCTTTGGAGGTTATTCATTCTTCTGTTCTCATCCTGCAGCCTTGGTTCAACATAACTTATTCGATTGTCTACATTTGCATTTCTTTCATTTCCATTCTGTCTTGAAAAATAATTTAGATTTTGAAATCCATTATTGTCTCTAAAATTATTCCTGTTATGAAATTGATTATTATTTCTTTGATCATTAAAACTCCTACTTTGATATCCCCTATTCTCTCCATATTTTTTTATAATTAAATTGATTCCTGTTCTCATTCTATCTTGTCCTGTTTTACTGGCTTCTACTTCTTTCTTATTTTTGATTCTTCCCTTGATTATTATTATTTTCCACTCTGTATTCTATTTAAATAATTTATAAACTGATCTACTTTTTTAATATTTTAAACCACTATGGTTTTCGCAACTCCTTCCCCATAGTGTCTTGCAATATTTAACACAATCTCCTCTTCCCACATTGGAGGATTCATGTGTTTCGCCGACGTAACCAATCTCAAAGCATAATCACTCATACTTCCTCTTTTTTTCGTCAAATTTTCCCAAATACAATTGTTCCCTGAATTCTGCTTGTTCCATTTCTCCCCAGTAATAGTTTAAAAATGTTTCTACAATTTCTTCTAGCGATGTTACTTCCCCTTCTATCGAGGCAAACTATAACGCTGCAATCTCGACCATACCTTGTCTCATCATGATCATCATTTCTTCAATATTCCTTACTCCTTGTATTGGGTTCTCATTGTTCTTATGAATGTGCATGGATGCATTTTTCCAAACTTTCCATTGAATTTCAAGCTTTTATCCATCACCATTGATTTGTCCAGCATCATGGGTATTCTTGTTTGTTCTATTCGATTAATTTCTCCCTGCCATTGTTGCTGGAAATCTCTGCTATTTTGTGAAACCTTTTCTTCTAAATTTTAAATTTGCTTTCCATTATCATGAACTTTTTCTTGAACTTGAATTAATTTCCCTTTCATATTTTCTATCTAGCACTGGCGTTCTCTTTTCTCCATTGCTAAATCTTTGTAGGCTTTTTCTTGTCCCTGGTGCATTTCTTCTTAAATATCTTGCATTTTTTGTTTTAGGGTCCTTTCCAAATTTTGTATTTTGCTATCTATTTTGGTATTCAATTCTTTTTCTCTTCTATTTTTGCCATTAAGTTAGCGGTTAAATTTCGTAACTCTTCTCTTAAATTTCTTATACTATTGTTGGATTCCATTATTGCTGTTAATATCATGCTAAGATCCACTGCCGTTTCGGGTGCTCTTCTTTTCGGTGTATGCACTTGTGCCACTATCTCCACAATTCTTCCAACACCATCTTCATCATCCTCCACTTCCATGGTCCATCTCCGCCATAATCTCTTCTGGTCCCATCTGCTCTTCTTCTTGACCTTCTTGGTTCATATTCTTCTTGTTTGTCCTTTTATTGCCATTTTATATTATATTATTATATTTTTTAGTTATATATTTATTAAATTGATAATAATAATATTTTGTTGCCTATAACATGTTTTTAATGTCGCCCAAAATTCCCAGAAAATATCAAACCTAAATTAAATAAATCAAATCAAACCAAATATGGTACCAATATTAAATATTCAATAGAAAATTTGTTTCAAATCTTTTTTACAATTAACTATTTTGGGAAATTTCTTTTAGCAATTTATCTTTTGAAATTAATTTTGAGCAAGTTCCAAACCTTATTTAGTCCTGGTCTCTCGTCAAACACTGGTTTCACCAATAAAAATTGTAAATTTCTATTGACCACGTTCCGTTGTCACACGTTGAGTTTTCCAATAAAAATTGACCAACATTCTGTTGTCCCATGTTTGTTTCGCAAATTAATATTGTAATGGAATTTTTATTTTTGTGGTTTCGATTATATTTTGTTGATTTAATATTTAACTTTTAAATTTTCGAATAGTTGATGGTGGTGATATACTATCATTATGCTAATAAATTAGTGATATAAAACAAAGTAATTCGTTTTTCTAGAATCACAATAAATTTTCCACTTCTATTAAAATTCCACAACACTTTCTTCTTCAAAACTGCTCCGACTCTTGAGACTCTTTCTGAAATGTATTTACGAACACCAATTGATTATTTGTCAATAATAATACACCAAATTAAATATACTTTTGTATTATAAAACTCTTTTTCTTCTTATTTCAAATAAACATATAACACCAAAGTTATAATTCTATTCAAATATCAATCAAAATCAAACATAAACCAAAACCAAATATAAATCAGCGCATGTCAATATCAACAATACCTTATGATTAAATTATCAACTTAATCTATAAAGATTTGCCTTCCCGAATGATTCTATTATTGTGAATGATTGATTAAATGCAATTTTATTTAATGTATCAAAAAATTATCCCGTTACTATAATGATTATTTCCCAAAAATTTGAATTTCTTTGAATTTCCATTTTTATACTATTATTGAATATCAAAATAAATTGTTTAATTAAACTTATATGGAAATACCTTGTTCACTTTAAAATGTTTTTAAAGTGTTCTCACTTTATTCTCTTCAAAGTGCTTCTGTTATTGAAATGCTGTTTCACCTTTGATGTATATTAGATGATAACTGAACTTCTGCTAACAATCTGTAAAACCTCTGGTATCTATCTGTAAAATACTCTTTTGGTATTTATTAAAAAATTGAATTGGGTATGGCTTGCCAATAGTATAATACCAATCTACCTCTGCAAAAGCCGGTGCTGAACCAAACAAACTTGTCCTGGGCTGCTTCTCAACGCAAATTCCCGTAAATTGATAGTTTTGGCCGCCGTGACTTACTACAGGCACATATTACAATTTTCCAACATATTACTTTAATTAATTTGACTTAGTTGGCTCGAAGTACCATGTAAAATACTCTTTTGGTATTTATAAAAAAATTTAATTGGGTATGGCTTGCCAATAGTAAAATAAAAATAAACGTCTGCTTCAAAACAACTTAACTTTATTAGCGCTTATACCCAACTACTTGAACTACCCTTAAGAATTTGAGAACCTTCTTAGTTCTCCCCTCATGCAAATGCGCACATGTGCATCTGCGAAAGATATCGCTTACAATAAGATGCGACGTTGTCACGCGAAGGTATTAATTAATACAATTTCAATTCAATACAAACTTGAACAAATAAAACCAATTCATTGTTGAAATTAAAATACAAAACACTATCTGCAAACCTCTGCTACCAACCTCTACTACCAATCTGAGAAGTATTTATCTGCACCCCTCAATCTGAGCTTCTGTTCTGGATTATTACTATTTGGTTGTAAAATTGCTGCAATACCTTTGACTGCTTTCCTCAACTACTATCTGCTTGCTCGTTGTGTTCTTGTTTAATTTTGCATTGTTAACTTTCACAATTCTTCGGATATAATTATTTCAGTTTAAATTCACAATCACTATTTGAAAATTTTAAATTTTGAAAAGTTTTATAATATTGACAAATACTGTCACTTTAAAACCACCAACAAAGTTTACTGCTGCACTGATAAATTTGGGCTCTCTTTCAATGAAGTCTGTTCTTGCTTTTATAGTTTTTAATTTTGACATAGAACTAATTTTTTATAACTTTTTAAATCCGCATATCTGAAATCCCATTTTTTATATAATAACCCTTTTTCCAATATTTTATTCTCTATCTAATCAATTTTGTATAATACCTTCAACTTTTATTAAAATCCGCAATTTTATAATTTGTTGTTCTCAGCTCTTTTTCACACCAGTCGTTTCAACCATAACCTGTATTTAAATTTTTCATTGTTGGCAGACAATAAAGCAATATTTCGATTCCGCGTTCCGTCTTTGTGTTGTGTTATGAATTTCAGCTTGATTTCATCACAGGTTATGTCAAAATTTCGGTCCAAAGATTTTCTGACATATGCAATTTAAATTGACTCTTTTAAGTAGAAATTTTCAAACGTTATTTACCCCGAAATATTCTAGTAAGATCCTAAATTTGTGAATTATTACCCCTATTGTGCCTAAAATATGAAATGACTACAATTCTGGACTGTTGAATTTAACTACTTTTAGTGTGGATGTTTATATCTCAAAATCAAGGTAAAATTTTCTATTTTCTATTCATTATCATTGTAATGCATCGAATAAATAGAATATTTCTTTAAGCTTATTTAAATTCCTATTTGCTTTTTAATAGATTTTGATGAAACTGTTACATTTGTTAGTTTTCAAAAATGTGTTTAATTTGTTGTACTGGTTGCATTTTGTATTTATATATCGCCAGTTTATGGTCAAGCTTCATTATTTAATCATTTGTATACGTTTAATAACCCTTAATTACATTAAATGTTTTCATTTCTGCTTTACATATTAAGAATCATACCGACGAACTTTCTATTGCCTTTTAATATTGGGTTTTGTGTTTCAATAGAATTATGTACTTTCAATGTACTAAATAAATAAAATACAAATATTTTGATTTTTTACTTTATTGTTGTATATGTTTCTATTTCTATATATATATATATATATATATATATATATATATATATACATTATATACATGTTGTGGAATTACACTTCATACGTTAAATTATATTTTTCAACCAAAAGTTCTTAGATTGCAATTGCCTTGTTTTCATCATTTCGATTCAGTTTCATGTGGGCGTCTCTGAAGCGTCAAGACGGCGTGAGAGAATTAAATCTGCATTTTCCGCAAATTCTCGAGACGCATTTCATAATTAAGATAAGATAACTTGTTGCGGTCACCTTGTTTTTGTCATGAGAATAATTATATTAATAGATCCTTATTATAGAGTGCACATCCATTGTGAAGACTAGTTTTAGTTAATAAATTATATTTTTGTAAAACGCTCCCTTATTTCTGACGTGCCTGTAAGAGTGGCGCACTGTCAGTAGGATACGTAAACACAAAAAACTACGTATCAAAATTTGGAAATCAATTTGACAAAATTTTTGGAGAATCTTGGAAACCAAAAGTTTGTCTTAATCGAGCCAGCAGAGCAGCAGAATTTGTAACCATTACGTGGAGAAAAATAATATTCTGGTTTGAGAAATCTTCGAAGCCTCAGTAGTAAGATCCTTACAACTTTTGAGAGGAAAGTCAAGACGAGACGAACCTACAATTTGTAGTAAATGGCATAGACATGAAGGAACTTATTTTCTACGGAATAATCTTCGCATTGTAAGTTTATTGAATGTTTATTTCATATTGCTGCGTACTGCTAAATTTTTTTATTTCACTGTTTCTTATTAAATCCTTTTTTATTTTTAATTTTTTTATAACAAATATGGCTGATGATAACGCAAATTCATTTTCATTAAGATAGTTTAAATAATTTTATTTAAGGTTGCAATTTTGTAAACGATAATATAGAAGAAGATCAATCAAACGCTTTGATATTTTTGATAAAAAGTAAATTAGTAGGAAAGGCTAAAAGGTTTATTTTCTCAAGAAATCTTCACAGTTGGACAGTTATAAGGGAATTATTAATTTGGCATTACGGTCATTGCGTAGACACCGAAGGTTTATTAAGAGATTTAAACTCTCGTTTCCAAAAACAAAATGAAACACCGAGGGCGTATTGTCAAAGAATTGGAGATTTGCTAACAAAATTAAGAAGTAGTGTTGGGTGAGAAGATACTTTATCAAATAAAGAGAAAGATACTTTAATTAAATGTCATGAAAAAATTGCTCTCAAAACTTTTTTAGCGGGGTTAAATGATCCCTTTGGTTCTATATTAAGGACACAGAAACTTGAAAGTTTATCTGAGGCACAACAATTTTTAACTGAGGAAGAGAATATTGCATATTTAAAAAAAATTAGAATTTTAAAACCAGGTTCAAGCAGCATCGATAATTCTAATGTTCGTATTTTTCCTAGAGAAAATTATGGTAACATAAGACATAATTTCAGACACGAACCTAATTCACAAAAAAGTAATTACGGCCACTTTTGTAAAAAGGTTGGTCATGTGTTTGCCAATTATTTTAAAAGAGAACAAAACTCGACAAAAAATTTCCATTCAAGAAATAATTCAAATTTTAATCGGAATTTTCCAGTTAGGAATCGTTTAAGTTCAAGACAAAATGCAAAAAAAAATAGTGGTGCTTTTCAAAATAAGAATAATGGTCAATTTCAACAAAGACAATTTGTTCAAAGAAATCCCGATGTTAATCATTTAAACTCGTTGGGGGAGCCGAGTTCATCGGGTGCTCGAGCTCTAAACACGGTAGAACCCGAATACCAAAAACAGAAAGAATTCAAATCGAGAAAATAATTTTTTAAGATACTCAACATTGTAAATGTTGATAATAACTTGGTAGAAAGTAAGTTGTATTACATTGAAGATAAACAGAAATTTAAATATTTAATTGATACACGTGCTCCGATTTCATTAATAAAAAGTTCTGTAGCTTTACTAAAACATGTTTTTCAAATTTTTCAATTTCTGGAATTAATAATCAAGGAAACGATGTAGAGATAAATGAAAGTGTTATACTTCCAATGTCAGAAAAACCTGACATAAGACACAACATTTATTTTTTTGATTTAGCATTTTCATGCATTAATAGTCATAGATTTTTTGGACAGGTTCAATGCAATCATAGCCCTTGAAAACAAAACTCATATTAAATTTTATAACTTTAGAGTTAAAAGAATTTGTCAGAGATAAAATTAATTCAGAAGAAAATCATTCAGGTAAAATTAATGAAAAAAGTACATGTACAACTAAACATATTTCATCACATAAAAGTAAAGTTTTTGGAAGACAACCAGATAGAAACAATTGTTTTAATCAAAATAAAATTCAATATGTTATTCCTGGAAGAAGTATTCAAACAATTGAGATCGCTGTAAAAAAGAAGATGTTAAAGGAGGGTGTTTGTACTGAAAAGTTAATTAATGAACAAGTAAAAATCCCAAATGCACTTGTGAAAGTAAATGAAAGAGAATTTTTCTGAAAATGAACAATCCATTTTATTAGTCCGGTAATATTAGAAGAAATTCCTGAAATAATTTGTGATCACGAAACTGAAAATATTCAGATAAACAATTTCTCTCAAAGTGAAAGAAATAATAAAATTTTAGATAGCTTACGTTTAGATCATTTAAATAAAGAAGAAAGGGCGATACTAGAAAATCTTTGTTTAAATATAAAGATATTTTTTATTTAGATCACAAATGAAATAAAGCATGAAATAGATACTCAAAATGCTAACCAATTTTTACAAAAACAAGTTATAAATACCCCCAAATTCATAAACAGGAAGTCAAAAATCAGATTGCGACTTTATTAGATCAAAATGTCATTCAACCATCTACCAGTCCTTGGTCTTCGCCCGTTTGGGTGGTTCCAAAAAAACCTTTTACCGTCCGAATCTAACCAGATTCGGACCAGATTCAAAAATGGCGTATGGTTATTAATTATCGTAAATTAAATAATGTAACTATTGCAGACTGGTATCCTTTACCAAATATAGAAGATATATTAGATCAATTACGAAAATGTTAGTATTTTTCAATCATATATTCAGCATCAGGATTCCATCAGATACAAATTGAAAAGAAAGATATTCCGAAAATCGCATTCTCTGTGGAAGGTTGGCATTTCGAATTTTTAAGAATGCGATTTGGTTATCAAAAAGAAGTCAAATCATTTTTGGGATTGACAGCTTATTGTCGTAGGTTTATTCAAAATTATTAAGGTGTTATTATAACAGATGATGGCATAAGGGAGGACGTTAAATGGATGTTCGGTTGGATGTTCCGCTGTATTTGCCCTTATCATTTCTGCTAAGGTCGCGTGAAATCTTTCAATAGAACCGTTTGACTCGGGATGTTGAACGCTGGAGAATGTCAGTTTTATGTCGTATAGTTGGCATAAATCTCGCATTAAAGTGTTGTCAAATTCACGTCCATACTCACAATGGATGCGAAGCGGAGTCCCGTAATGTTGAAAGAAAATCAGAAGGGTGTTTACGACAGTTGAAGCTGTTTTGTCGTTAATGGGGTAGGCTTGCGTAAATTTCGTGAGTTCGTCCCTAATAGTGAGTGCATGATTTCTAGATGGGTTTTCAAAGATGTCAATGTTAATACGTTCGAAAGGAGTCTTGGGTGTAATAACAAAAGGTGCACTTAAGTTTTTCCTACAGAACTTTACCTTTTGGCAAGTTTCACAGGATTTGATAAATTGTTCTACAGTTTTAATTAAGCCGGTCCAATTGTATTTTTCCCTAATACGTCTGATGGTTTCGTTAATGCCACGATGGAGGTTGTTTTTACCAGAGTGGTATTGTTGTATTATTATAGGAATTTCGTCTTCGGTAGGAGTTGTAACAATGTTTTGGCAGATTTTCAGTTTGATTTCTTTGTCGGAGAGAATGAAAGATAAAATTTCAAGAATGGGAAGTTCTATGTTATTTTCTATGCAGTATGTTTCGGAGTCCTTGAATTGATCTTGGTTGTTATAAATAATTTTGAAAAGATGCGAGACGACAGTTTCAGGATCATAGGGCAAAGGTACAACTAAGTACTTTCTATGCCTGACTGTTTTACTGGCCATGATGTTAAGAGTGTCATTACTGAAATTAGGTTCTTCTTCGAAAAAGTCATCAATAATTTTGTGGTGTAAGTCGTTAGTTTTGTTTTGCCAAAAGAATGTAACTATGCGTTTGTGGGACTTGTCTAGAAGTTGAGAATTGGATATTTCAATTTTAGAGTAATCGATTATTGACTCAGTTTTGTAGAGTTGAACAAATCGATTAAACTCAGCGATAATTCTTTCGTCATGTTCGTCGTCATTGTCAGAGTTTTCAGGTTGTTCGGAGTCAGTTTCGTTGTTAGCGAAAATTTTGATTTTGGAAAGGAAATCAGCACATTGCTTGAAATGGTTGATTTTGATGCGAGAAAGAGCATCTGCGTTTTGGTTTACCTTGCGGGGCTTGTACTCAATCTTATAATTGTATTCCTCTAGCTTAAGGCGCCATCTGGCTAGACGACTGCCAGGATCTTTGATGGAAAAGAGCCAAGTAAGCGGACGGTGGTCACACAGGAGTGTAAACCTTCTCCCAAAAAGATACGGTCTGTAGTGCTTAACAGCCCAAACTGTGGCCAACAATTCTCGTTCGATGGTGGAATATCGTGTCTCTGCAGCACAGACGGTGCGAGAAGCGTATGCAACAGGGAGATCTTTTCCCACAGGGCCTTGAGAAAGAACCGCTCCAATAGCGAAAGCACTAGCATCAGTAGTGTGCAGGAAGGGTTCTTCAAAGTTTGGATATATCAGAATTGGGTCAGATACAAGGGCTTGCTTCAGTTCATTGAAGGAAGACTTGCAATCTGCGTCAAAGATGAACTTGACGTCTTTTTGGAGTAGTTTTGTCAGAGGTTTAGAGATCTTCGCAAAATTTGATATGAAACGTCTGTAATACCCAGCGAGACCAAGAAAAGATTTGATGTCTTTCGGAGTTTGGGGTTGAGGAAAGTTCTGAATACATTCAACCTTTGAAGGGTTTGGTTTTACACCTTCTTGTGTGATAAGATGGCCAAGATAAGCCACTTCTTTACGAAGAAATTCGCACTTATCAGGTTGAATTTTTAGGTTAGACTTCCGAAGTCGTTTAAAAACTTCTGTCAACCGGGAAATATGTTCATGGATGGTCGGAGAGTAGACGATGATATCATCTATGTAGACGAGACAACGTTCATTCTGTATACAGAGAAGAATATTGTCCATGACCCTCTGAAAAGTAGAAGGTGCATTTTTTAAACCAAATGGCATACGAACGAATTCGTAATGACCATTTTCGACAGAAAAGCCAGTCTTAGAAATATCTTCCTCTTGGATTTAAAACTGGTGGAACCCGGAACCCAGTGTCGAAAAGTATTGACACTTTCCAAGTTGATCGAGAAGATCGGATATATTTGGCAGAGGATATTTATCGTCTACAGTCAATTCATTTAATTTCCTGTAATCGATAACAACTCGCCACTTTTGTTTACCAGAAGCATCGAGCTTCTTGGGGATGACCCATACAGGGGAAGACCAAGGAGATGAGGAGTGCCTAATGATACCTTGTTCAAGCATTTTTCCAATTTGGGTTTTCACTTCCTCTTTATGAACTTGAGGATATCTATATGATTTAGTGAAAACGGGCTTTGCATTATTCGTATCAATCGAATGTTTAACCTCGTTAGTGAAAGTCAAGACGTCACCTTCAAGATAGAAAATGTCTTGAAATTCCAAACAAAGATTAGTGATTTGTTCGCATTCTTCGTCATTTAGATGTTCAGTTCTAATTTGTTGTCTAATAGTTGAGTTTCTGTCTATGTATTGGGAATCATGATAATCGTCTGTATTGAAATTCAGAAGAGGGTGAGTTTTGTCTAGTGGTTCCAGTTTTAAGTCAGAAAATGTTACTGTTTTGGGCATCGCGTTAGCGTTTATTATAGACGTTAGAAATTCACCATTTGCGTTAATATGTACGAGTGCGTTTGGAAGTCGTACTCTGTCAATTTCTTGAGTTGGTAAGATGGCGTCGATGTTAAAAAGATCGCATTTAAGTTTAAAGATCTTTTCTGTGCGTGCCTCAATGGTTATTTTGTTTTGTGTAGGTGTTTGTGAAGTAATATTAGGCTTAACGTTGAGTGTGTCGGGTACATCAGTCAAGGGTTGATCGTTATCGGGAACTTTGTGTAAAGGGATGGTTTTAAAATTTGTTATTAGCTGTTTAGATTTTAAGTCAACTATGCATTCATAGTGTTCAAGAAAATCTAAACCTAGTATGCCGTCAAACTCAATGTCCAAATCGTATATAAAAACTTTATGTGGGTTACGTGGAGCGAATGGAATTAGGGTAGATTGTGAAATAGGGATTTTTTCATGGGTAATACCTTGAATAGTTACCCTTTCAGGAGATCTTTGGGTGAAATTCTTTACGGTATTTTCTTCGGTATCAATAAGAAGTTTAAATTTAGAAGAAGCGTCAAGAATGTAATATAGATTTTTAGAGTTCACAGTAAGAAGTGGGCTTAAAGAAATAGTTGCTCCGGGAAGTTCAAGTCGGGGTTCAAGTCGTCCAGATTGAGGTTTTGAATCTGGGTTTCGACTTCGCACAAAGTTGTTGTCGAATCGAGAGGTTGATCTAGGCTCGGAAGCGCTAGAAAATCCTGATAATCGTGACAATTAAAAGGCTCGACAGGGGTATCGTCAAAAGTTTCTTCGAAGCCTGAATAATCCTCGTAGTCACAAGTATTGTAATTATCGGTATAATAATCCGAATATTGTGAGTAACCATCATTTTGATGTTGATTGAAATGATGTGTCCTTTCAGGACGGTTATTCGGGTTATTCTGTATAACCGAAGGACGCGAATAATTCGGGTTCATTTGAGACCTAAAAGGGGGTCTCTGGAAGTTTTGTGGACGAAACTGTTGTCCTTGTTGAACCGGGGGATTATTTGGGGGGAAGTTTGGCCTTGTTTGTTGGTTAGGCCCAACAGGATTTGGCCTATGGTTTTGATTGAATGTTTGAGAATTGTTTTGATTTTTCAATCGGCAATTTACGGCTATGTGGCCTAATCGACCACAATGAAGACACTTAGGAGGTTGTGTCGGCTTTCGTGTTTGAAAGTTAGGTTTGAGAGGAACAGATTTGTTCGTTTTCTGATCCTCGAAATAAGAAAGTTGAAGCTCTCTCCTAATCCGGGAGTGTGCTTCTAGAAGATCTTTTGGATTACTTGCACGAATTACTTGTCCTAACCGGGGTTCTAATCCCGTAAGAAGGGTATTCATGACCATAGTATCCACTAGAGTGGTCTGGGCGTATTTTTGTTCTGGACTAAGCCCAGTCGTTTTGTGGATGCAGGAGTGCATTTTCGCACTCAATACCTGGAGTCGATTGTAAAATGTTAATGGGGACTCGTTGGCAAGTTGTTTCAGACGTTGTAAGTCGTGAATAAGGGAAGAGAGATCCCGAGAATCTCCGAAATGCAATGTCAGTAGTTGTTTGATTTCAAGGTATGATCCGGGATTCCTTGAATTTATCAACTGCGCCGCTTTCCCTTTGAGTTTATTCTTGATGTGGATCACTAATAAATAAATAATAATAAGCGCAATTACACGCGTCTATAAAGGTTCCCAAGGAAATTTGGTCGCCTTCAAATTCGGGTATAACGGAAAATATTTCCGTTAACCGATATCTCTCGGTTTCGGTGTTAACCGGAGATGGTGATGCTTGTGGCATTTTATATGTATCGATATTGGAACAAGAGAATAAAGTGTATAAAAATAAAATGTTAAAGGCTATAGAAAATTAGTATACTGTAGAATACGTTAATTGGGATAAACAATTGTTTGAACGATAGAACAGTATGGTAACCAATTAAAATAGTAAATTCAAATAAATCAGTTATTCAAATAAAAAAAATCAATGAAATAAGTAAATCAGATATACCAATATCAATAAAAATAAATCAAATAAATATATCAATAGAATAAAGTAAATCAGTTAATGAAATAAATCAATGTTTCATTTGAATCAAATATATCAAAATAAAAATCAAATTGATAAATATGTAAAATCAAATAATAAAATAAATTAATATTAATCAAATCAAATAGATTATATCAAATATTAAAAATCAATGTTCAATAAAATAAATCAAATAATAATTACTTAAAACGAATGACGATTCACCATTACTTACATCAACAGGAACATTGAAAGCGCCGTGTTCTACGTTTGATTGCAGTGAGGACTTCTTCCAGGTTCGTTGTTCCGTTGAGGGATAGGAATCCGCCGCTACCAGTTAGAGTACTCGTGTTCTAGTAACGTTAGACGGATCCTACTGACTGCGCCACTTTGTTATATCACACTTCCAAAATTTCACTTTTTAAAAAAGACTTTATTTATACTTGCACAATTAATAAAACTTTTAATATAAACTTGAATATAATGAAAATAATAATAAAACTTTATAACAATAAAAAAGAAAAAAAATGAGTGTTAAACTAACTAGACAAATCTGTAAGTAACAATGAATACAGACATAAGGCAATTGAACAATTTATAACATAATAATGCTGACTAAGCTGTCGCAGCGTTTGCTGTTCTCACGGATGTACGTCGTCGAAGGTAACCTGAGACGACACGTGGATGCTGACTCAGCATGGGAACTGTTGCTAGATGGTTTCACATAAGTCGATGGAATAACTTATATAACATATATATATATATATATATATATATATATATATATATATATATATTGAAAAGTAGACTGGCCTTACACCGCAGTGACATAAAGAACAACAAACAAAGATGTGCGCTAACGGACCACGCGAGAAGGTATAACCATACAATTGACTTCGATGATGCTACAATAATAGACAGAAACAGTAAATACAACAAGCGAATCATCTTGAAAATGTTACATATTCAAAAACAAACAAATCTTATCAGCAAAAAGTCGGACACATAAGGATTAAGTAATATATATGCATATCTTCTGTCGGATCCACTTATAGACTTCTATGATGGACCCACAGACCAGTGACTCTATGGTGTTTTCGTGTTTTGAGTGTTCCATCGCTGAGACTATCCTGTCCTATGGTTGAAATAACTATCATAGAGGGAGAAGCAAAGAAGTTTGACATGACAACTAAACAACAACATGTCCAATAATTACGGTGTGTTAATTTGTTTAATGTATACGTTTTATCTATAGTGAAGGTCTATTTAGTTTACGTCCACCTAAATGTATAAGAACGAATCTAATATTTAACCTCATAAGTTGTAAGTAACCTAGTTAAAGTTATAGTATTTTTCGGTTAAGAATGTGTGTTTCTTAGGTTTTTAAGCAATTTTAATTTTTACAGCAGAACCCAGAGGAAGGAGACAAGATATCTCTGAAAGCTAGGTTATGAAATAAAGAGCTATAACATAAAATTGAATCAGTCAACATCCCTTAACCCTAAACCAGAAAATATATGAATAGTGACTGTTAACATAAGAAACCTACATATATTGTTATGGAATTAGAATACATATAAATAAAAATGAAATGCAATCTATAAAACAGATTTAAAAAAATAGACTGTATACTAAAAGTATATTAGTAATGAACATGTTGGTTGCCTAACGATCAGTAACATTTAATGAATAAGAAGAATTAATACTAATAAAGCAATTATACTTGAAATATTTATGTTAAGGGTTGAAAAGAATCAACTGAGATTCAGGTGTTATAATATAAAAGGCTTAGCAAAACCATTTACTGAATAAAAAGCCAGCACAACTTTTGAATTTCAATTTCGATAAACATGCCATTCCAACGAGGAGCAATAAATTGTAAATAAAGCTCTATGGACTTTGGCAAAGTGAATATATGTGTAATATGTAGTGTAATAAAGATGATTTTAATAATTAAACTGTAAATACTCACAATTAGTTATAAAAGGTAATTGAAAAATGTTGGTAATACATCTTGTAACGAGTATGCCTATTTTGTGATATATATCCATAGGAATCATTGTAAATTGCCAGGAAAAGATAAAAATACATGCTAGACACTTAAAACAATATTAATTAGTAAAAACACATGCAATTACAACAGTACAAAATAAATTAGGAAGCAAAGCATCATGTAAACAACTTTCAGAAAAAATAAAAAGTCAATAATTTTCAAAGCAATGAACAAAAATAAAAGAAAATTCTTCCATGAACATTAGAGATGATAAGGAAAAGATAATTATAACTTAAATTTCAATCAACCAAGAATTTGCGGTAAAGTTGTTTAAATCATAATGAAAGTTGAATGACCTTGAAAAAAGTATGACAAATTGTAAACAAACAAAGCATTTAAACGAAATTTTACGAGAATTAAAAAAATCTTAAAATAAAATAAGCTATCAGAAAAATATCATTTAATAAAGGAAAAAGAAAATTTTTGTTTCTTATGGGGAAACACATGGGTTAAGTAAATTGAGTGAACGTAATATAACGCACCAAAACAAATGAAAACTCATCCATTTTG
The DNA here is from genome assembly GCA_034190945.1 of Octodonta nipae. Taxonomy (NCBI): domain Eukaryota; kingdom Metazoa; phylum Arthropoda; class Insecta; order Coleoptera; family Chrysomelidae; genus Octodonta; species Octodonta nipae. The sequence goes on along the minus strand of CM067218.1, from coordinate 76,727,387 downwards.
GGTGACGGGCCAGACAATACGCTCCTAGCAGGCATTTGTTTTTAAATTATTATATAAGCTTACGTGTAAGAGACAGCGTTCTCTTTCGTTCCTGATTTTTGAAGTAAAGAAGTCAAAGAGCATGTTATGTTTTTCTTTTCAATATCCTCAGTAGTGTTGTAGAGGTTAAGTAGTAAAAAGTGCAGTTAGATAAAATGTCAGAACGTTTCCAATGACATATAGATTGGCAGTGTATAAAGGTTAATAAGTACGGTACAATATATGTGTAGTACATATCTGACCGACAGAAAAGGACAATTAGGTTGGAATTTAAAAAAAAAATTGAAAACATCAACAAAGATGGTATTTGTTGAATTATTGTAAACAAGCATGAAATGGTAAACAATAATTAAATTTAATTTGTATAAATAATAAAACAAGATGGTGAACATGGAATAATGGTAAACAAATATGCAATGGGAACCAATAATAAAAATTTGTTTATAAAATAAAAGTTCGAATGGACAATGAACAGATTTGGAACTAATGGACTGTAATGACGACAAGGAATAAAAGGTTAGTGAAACAATAGTTGTTTGAAAATGTTGTAAATAAAGTGACAATTGATTTATGAATATGCTAGCTAAGTATATTATGAATAACAAATTTTAACTTTAATATGATAGTATAAAAAGAGAAATTTCTCATAAATAATTAGTAGTTAGGAATGATTTCATTTGTTGATTAGAGATTTATTGTTTTAATGTTTTAATAATTTTATCTTGGTGTTCAGTAAAGAATGTTATTGAAAATTGTAATTAAAAGTTGTGTTAATTTATTTAAATGAGAAAAAAATAACATTTGAATGCTTAGAGTTTCATCTAAATTATTTTCAAGAAAAATAAAAGTTTCAATTTAGTAAGATTTAAGGAAAAGAGGTTTTGAATAAATAAAATAATGTAATAGTGTTGAATAAGTGTAATATAAAGAGAAGCAGAGAAGTTATAAGGAAGATAAAAATGTAAGTATCAATTTTAACTTTAGAACCTGTTGAACCACCTTGAGGTAAGAGTATGAATGCAATGAAATAGAAAACCCTGAGAAAATTAAAGTATATGTATGCAATTAAAAATAAAACCCTGAGAAATTAAATTAATCAAATAAAGTTTGAATAATAAAGTTTATAAAACTATTATTATGCAAAATATATAATCAAACCCAAATAAATTGGCTAGTCAAAGTGGGCAAAGATAAAAAAGATTTGTTAAATAAAATTGAATAAAAACAAATAAAATAAAATAATAGTATAATAATAATACAAAATAAAAATGGCTAGCCCAAAGTGTGGCTCAAAAATAAAATAACAAAAATAAATATAAATAAAATAATCCGAAATAATATATATATATATATATATATATATATATATATATATATATATATGTATAAAGGTATAGTTGTGGCCTCAAAATTAGGTATACGACATACGTTGTCAGCTCATACATGACGCTACTGCCTCCGATTTTGGAAGTCACAACGATTTGCCTTTATTTGAGAATATTTATGGATTGTATGGTAACAGAATGTAAAATCAGCAAAATTTTAGTGGAGGCTTTAAAGTATCTAAAGTATCCTCGAGTCGTCCATTTAGTTCAAGGGTTCACCACTGGAGCTAGTGTTGTCTAAGAGTGGTACAATAAGTGAGTTCTTGTGAAATCGAAAATGTGTAACAGAGCATCTCTGTGACATCTCTTATTGAAATTCGCTGTAAGCGGTATCTTTTAATTTAAATTTACAAATTTTCATAATAGTAATATTTTAGAGAACTCAATGATTAAACTAAATGTAAAACTATTGAGTCGTTTAATAAGGTTTTGGGTCTTCATTGCAAATTGCAATTTCAATTTCATGCTATTTTACGAAAATATTCAACTTTTTTTAGTTGTTATGAATTTATTTATATAATTGGGGCCGCCTCAATATACCTTAGGGCGAAATCAAAGGAGGGCACATTGTGCTAACAAACATACTCTCGCTATTTATTCACCCTGCTTAAATGAGCTTGGAAGTACAATTTATTGATTTCTTAATAAATATCACTTTAAATCTTGAAATATAGTCGTAAATGTTTATCAAAAATGTGTGACTACTTCCTCTTTCATAATGTATTGCAGAAATACATAACTTTCGTATAATAGCAAACCTAACAATGATCATAATTTTTTTCAGATTTCAAATAGAAAATAAATATGAGATGATGAATACTGAAAATATTACTTTAACAAAAAACCGAGGTAAATTATATTTCTACTATACGTGACCTTTCAAAATTCGATTTGAACAAATATTTATTATGACTTTTGTAAATGTCAGAACATGCGTTTTTAGAACAATCGCGGTTTATATAGTACCATTATTTAAAGTATAGATATATCTAATATATAAAAATCTCGTGATACGGTGTTTGTGATCGAACTTGTCCGAAACGGCTCGACCGATTTTCATGATTTTTTTATATATATTTGATAGGTATGACAATACAGTAAAGGATATTTTGTACCGTCAGATGTCCATATACAGAAAAAAATTGTTTGGTAAATATAATTTAAAAAACCCTAATGTCAAAATAAATTATAGTTATGAATTCAGTACAATGGCAATCATTAAATAATAACATATTAATAGTATGAGAAAATTAGGTTTCAATAAATTTTATTGATAAAATAACACATAAGTGTTGTAAGTGAAGTTGAATTAAATAGATACGTTAACCCCGAACCCAAGTCCTGAGAAAAGAAAAAAAAGTCATTAAAAGGTATGGACCACAATTTTGAATATTATTTAATAAATTCTTAAATATAAACTGAAAAGTAAAATTTCCCCAAAATCTGATATGTGAAAATCTCATGTTACGGTGTTTGTGGTCCTCCGAAAGGGCTCGACCTATTTTTATGATTTTTTTTTCTATATCTGATTGGTCTGAGAGGAGATCGTAAAGTCGCTAGCGAGTTTTATCAATTTGTGAACATTCAGGTATACAATAGGGGGCAAGCGGTGAATGTTTTAAGAAAAAGTGTCTATTTCGGGAACCGATAATAATACAGATATGAGAATTATAACATTAATTCCTTAAATTTATAGATATTTGATGTGTCAGTATATGAAAACTCTGTTATTTAATGGGGACGATGCAGGCGCGAAACTTGGTATACATGCTCTTCTCTTGAATTGACTAGAAATGAATTAATCACTTAGCGATCATCACGTAGCGGATAAATGGAATGTGGAGTATTTATGTCAATATGTCAAAAATGTGAAAAAATACAAAAATATGAGAAATGTCGGAAATACCAGAAATGTCTGAAACGTCAAAAATATCATAAACGTCAAAAATGTCAGAAATCCAAAAATGTATAAAACACCAAAAACGTTAAAAATAGCAATAAAACTTCATAAAACCTGAAACGAAAATTAGCTCATCATATTCAATCCGAAAATAATGTATTTATAGAATAATTTGTTGCTATATAATTTTCGCTCATGAATGATGTTTGTTTTAAAAAAAATCTAAAAATTTAACCGATGTGAACATTACCAAAATAAAAAATTTTCATGATAAATATGTCAAATAAGACTTGCCTAGCACGCGAAGATAGCAGTGTTTAATGAGGGCATTATTTGTAATGCTCAGGCATTATAAATAATGACGTCGGGCCATGTGATATTATCTAAACTATCCCCGACTTGACCATACAATGTATGGCATCACACTCCCTCTAAGGCACGCATAACGTGCCTTTAGGGGAAAATTCACTAACCCCAGATATCCTAGGTATCAAAAAGGGTTTAGCTCTGTGGGAGCACTTGCCAAATTATCAGGCCCGTGGTTGAAGTCGTAGCAGCTTCCCAGGAATTTTCTGACAGTCCCGGCTGTTCCTAACAGAACGGCTTTTTGCATTAGTTGGTAAAGATGTTCGTCCAGACCGAGGTAGTTTAAATTATTTAGTAGAAGTTTTGGGACTACTCCTACTGTGTCTTTATTTGAAATTCTAAATCCCTGTATTTGGCTATCTTTTCAGCCTGCTTAATATTTATGTTATTGTTGTTAGAGATTGATATGTCAATTAAGGTTGTTTTCTTAAAAGATTTTATCTACTAAAACTATATCTGGTCTATTGTGAGCAACAGTCCGATCGGTCAGTATCGTGCGGTCCCAGTACAGCTTGTAGTTGTTATTTTCTAAAATAGATTCTGGTCTGTATATATAGTAGGGTGTTCTTACGGACTGTGATAGCTCAAGTTTCAGCGCTAGTTCCTGGTGCAGTATGTTTTCCAGAGCATCGTGCCGTTCTTTGTATTCAGTCGCAACAAACACTTGGCAACCTCCTGAAATATGCTGGATAGATTTAGATGTTTGGCAACCATATCTGCATCTGTCGTTGTTGATAGAAGGGTCTTTGACATAATCTTGGGTGACGTCATTTATATGTCTTCCATGAAAGGGGCTTCTCTTTCCATCTGAGCAGTTTCTGATCAGAGGTCTGGTGGTATACTTGAACTTGTTGTTCTGTCAGTCGCAGAGGTGTTGAGTCATCAGCCTGACATATGACTCTGGGTAGATCAGAAAATTCTGCGAGTTTCTGGAAATGATTACGCAAATTAGAAATTTGTTGATAATGTAACTTTCCTGCTGGATAGATTCAGATGTTTGGCAACCATATCTGCATCTGTCGTTGTTGATAGAAGGGTCTTTGACATAATCTTGGTTGACGTCATTTATATGTCTTCCATGAAAGGGGCTTCTCTTTCCATCTGAGCAGTTTCTGATCAGAGGTCTGGTGGTATACTTGAACTTGTTGTTCTGTCAGTCGCAGAGGTGTTGAGTCATCCGCCTGACATATGACTCTGGGTAGATCAGAAAATTCTGCGAGTTTCTGGAAATGATTACGCAAATTAGAAATTTGTTGATAATGTAACTTTCCGATATCTGTCAATCCTCTTCCTCCTTCCCACCGGGGCAATGTTGTACGTTCGACACAGCTCTTTGGATGGTTAACTATACCGAAAGAGTAACTAAACACCGAACACGCAAAGGTTTGTTAAGTTTGGTCATCAGCAGTCATCTTACCCTTTTATAAAACTCTGTTGTTAGGTCCTTTTTCATGATGGTGTGATCAATTCGTTGAGTCTGCTTTATTCCAAGGTATTTGTAAGTATGGCCTTCCTCCATGGATTCAATTTAGGTGCCATCTCCCATTTCGTAGGACCCCTGCTGTATTTTGCCTTTAACTATATAAATAACTGGGCATTTGTCTTGGACAAATTGCATATGGGTGTCACTAGAGAACCCTTCTACTATTTTAAGCATATCATGCAGCTGTTGTTTCGTAGCTGCCATCAACTTTATGTCGTCCATGTATAACATATGGTTTATCTTCAATGCTTGTACGTTGTTGTGCTTGAGACTGAACCCAAAGTTAGTCGAGTTCAGTTTGTGTGAGAGTGGGCTCATGGCAAGGCAGAACCACATTGGGTTAAGTGGGTTTCCCTGAAATATACCGCTTCTGACTGGGATAGAGTCGGTTTGTATCGAACAGTCGGCTTCATTCAGACAGATTTTGGTTTGCCAAGTAGTCATGACATATTCTAAAAAGTTAATAATACGATTATTTACTTTATAGACTTTCAGCACCTGAATGAGCCAATCATGTGGAACTGAATCAAATGACTTTTTGTAGTCCACATATGCTACGTAGAGATTTCGTCGTTTGGCGTGGGCTTGATTGCAGACAACGGAATCAATTATTATTTGTACTTTGCACCCTATCGAGTTTTTCGCGCATCCCTTTTGTTGTTCGATACTTATGTTGTTCAGCTCACAATGTCTGAAAAGGCGATGATTAATGCACGAGGTTATAAGTTTGTATAAGGTTGGGAGACAAGTGATAGGTACTTTGCTGGGTCCTGTGTACATAGGTTAGCCTTTGGTAAGAGGTATGTAGCACCATGCGTAAGGAAACTAGGCATCTTGTGTGGATGGATAATTATGTCATTAATAAGTTCTGTTAATTTGTCGTGGGTGGCATAAAGTTTCTTTATCAGTAATTTTGCACACCATCACAATTCTGAAATGCAGCCTCATCCTCATTAATCCAGCTTGCTCTGGAGTTATGGGAAACTGTTGTGGAAATTTGTGTTTTCCAGAACTGCTCGATGGCCGTTTTATTGGGATAACTAGGAGTTTCATTATTTTTTATATTGTTGAGTTTTCTATAAAACCCTTTTTCTGGTTTTCGGAATAGTGCGTTGTCTAGTTTCCGTTGGTTACTGGTTTTGTACGTTCTCAATTGACTTGTGTAAACCGAGAGCTTTTGTCGTAGACTGTCCAGACACTGCTGAATGTGATGTTTTCTCCATCCCACTGGGAGTGTATTCGGTTATTGTCCATAATAGTCTTGACAAGCCTTTCTGTTCTGTTGTTCCTGACCCGTCATTGGTACTCGGTCAGTCTTCCAATGTCTTTCCGAAGAGAATTAATTTTCTCTTCTAGCCTTCTTTGCCAAGGTGGTATTCGAGGTGTTTGTCTAAATTTGGGAGGGTCTTGCTTTGGTCTTATTGCGACCCCAATTATTCTGCAGATAGAAATTACACCATAGTAGATGATTGTGTGTAGCGACTCTAATGTATTAGCACCTAAAACATAGTTTTCAAAATAAATTTGTTCAAGGCGTGCAAGACGACACCCAGTTTCTTAGAAGATTTTAGTTTGGGAAGAGTTGGTCTATTCAATGGATCTGTTCCACTATATTCTATAAGAGCTCTTTCCATTTCTGCTTGGATTTTCTCAAGCAGGTCCTCGTTGGCTGGCTGTTCTTGTTGAAGTTATTGAGTCTTGTCCGCTCTTTTCTCAAGATGACAAGATATTGATCTGCGACTCTCTGTTTGGTGACTTGAAGCTCTGGGTACTTATAACAGAATTCTCGATGGAGTATTTGGCGATATTCAGTCTTTTCCTGCCAAGGTTCCTAATTCTGTAAAACGTGCGCATTATAATTCATTCATGGCGCTAGTCCATTTCATGGGCTGTCTTTTCAGTCCCGCTTGAGTGAGCGCTGGCTTTTCATCCTGCGCAACACTTTCCGCGGGTGCTCGTCACTCCATTGATGATGGTCACGTTGATGCTGTGGCCGTACTGGGGTTCTTGGGCTGTAACTCTTTGGACGACAGGGGCCGCCTCCTCAGCACCCTGCCACTGATGTCCCGCATGCTATCATGTCCAGCGCCGGCTCCAGACATGCCCTGGCGATCCCCAGAAAGCGGCTCTTTTCCGAGGCATCTATTCCGTACCTCCATTTTCATGGGTGCTGTCACCAATTGACCCTGGTTATCTGGGTAACTCTGAACCGTGGAGTTGTCACTTTAAACCAGATCATCCCGTGCGGGTTTGGGGAAGGGAGGAAGGCTAGGTATCTTAACTTATTATTATTATGAATACTGCTGTGATAGTAAAGGGGATGGGAAGCTTGGTCCCGCTGAAGGTAGATTTTAGCAAAATAAACGCTAAAAAACATAAAACTAAGACGCTTGCGAGGGGGAAGTTGAGTCCTCCTTAAATCTGCCACTGGTCGGGCAAAGTATAACACAGAGGCCTTAAGGGCGGAGGATACAGGGGAGGACAAACGCGCTGCAATGATTGACTGCTGACGTAAATTGCTTCACTGTTCACTACATCGTGTTCCTTATTTTTGTTTATTTAACATTTTTGTGTTATTTTTCTTATATTTTTAAATTGACTTTTAACAGCTAAGAACTAGTAGTTTCTAAATGTAGAACCCTTTCATAATAAGTACACATTATTAACCTTATTATTTAAATTGTTTATTTCAGAGTTTTATAATCATAGGTAAGAAGTTTTATGTTACTTGTGTTTTAAATTTGAATTTCATGTCGGGAAAAATAATTGTAACAAAACATGTTTTATTTACTTCGACTTTATTATGGGCTATTTAATGATATCAATATTATGCCTTTGTCAAATCATTTTTCCAAAAGCCCGGGCATTAGGAGTAGTGTCCAATTAATCACTTGGTCCATAACATATACAGGGCTTTCATTTCAAAACTACCCACCCAAAATAACTTTAAAAGAAAAAGAAAAAAACACTTTAATTTATATTTATGGGGGTGGGGGCACATTTTGCACGTATCCGTAACCCTGCAGTTCCAACTCTTAACCAGGGGTGAATATCACTTCTAAAAGTTTCAATACATATCAGGTATCATCTGAAACCTCTTTTTTGCCAATCTTTTGACGCCTTACTTTTTTAAATCAGATTAGTTTTTTCAGAATAATGACCTAGAAATCGTAAAAAAAATATTTTTTGAATTGTAATTACAAAGAAGCACGAGTATAATTACGGCGATAAAAAAGTGAGACAAAATCCTTAAATGTTTTTGCGAAAGATATTTCTGACTGTAAATGTAACAATTTTATTATTGGTAGTGGTTGCGTTATAAACTGACCATCAAATTACGACTACGTTTTATTTTTTAAAAGGAAGAATTGAAATAATATATATTTCTGGGGAAGAAAAACGCCGTGAACGCAGAACTGCTCATGTTTTCATCAGAGACATTCCGATAAGATGGGTATTAGTATGTGTTGGATTGTGTACATAAATTTCTCATAGTTAACTGGTTAACAAATATTTCTGTCGGCTCTGTGCATAAAACGTTATGTCTAAATAAATTCGTTCCCTGCAATATACAGCTTTTCAACAGCTTGCTAAGGATGATAATGACAGAAGGTTCTGCGAATTAATGACTCAAAGGGCAAATGCAGACTCTATTTTTTTAATATTTATTTTTCTGAGGAAGCAGGATTTTTTTAAATGCATTTGCCACTAAACATAATCGTAGATACTAGAACAACACCAACCCAGAAGTTTTTCGGGAAGAGAACAACCAACATCCCCAGAAAATTATCTTATGAGCCGGAATTCTCGGAAATAAATTTATAGCTCTTTTATTTGTGGAAGAAAATTTAAGTGGAGATGAATTCTAACCGATTCTTTAGAAAACCGGACGGAACTTTGTTGCTAGACGAAGAAAACCTATTTTCTCAACATGAGGGAGCACCTCCACATTATGCCTTATCTGTGCGAAATTAGTTTAATGAGACATTTCCCGACCTAACGCTCCTTGACATTTTTAACATTTAATTTAAGTACAAGGTAATTCTAACGCTAATACCATATTAATAATGTAAATACATAGAAAATAATAATTGAAAGTTTAAAAAGGCATTACTCTGTAAAAATAATCAGATTGTAACAAATGATATGTCAAAAAATTGGCATAAAGTGACCTTTAAAACAAAGTATCACATGATATCCCTTTGTATTTAAACTTTTAGAAGTGATATTCATCCTCGTTTAGGGGTTAGTATTTGTTATTTTCAGTAAACACTTTATAGACTACCGATAAAAGACTTATAGTGCTCTAACTGAAAATGAATTCTTTCTGCCTCTCTTGTGTGGTATATGTCTGGTTTCTATATATTGCGAAAATATTTGGGCGTTATTCCGACGTTCCCTATTGTCTTGTCATTCTTTATGTTTTTGACCGCTGACCCCACTTCTTCCACGAGAACTTCTAGTGTTCGCTTATCTGTCATCTGTATTTCTAGATTGTCAGGGGCTTTATATGAGTATCCTTCTGTTTTACAGATTTTTTCATATGTTAATCTCATTACTTCCCTAATTACAGTTATTAGTTCTTTCTTAGCATTAATACAACTTTTTCGAATTTCAGTTCCAATTTGTACTAGTTTCTCGCTGTAATTGTTGTTACCTTGTTGTGAGATTTTTAAAATAAGGGCATTTAAACTTAAAGAAATTATATTGACCCCCCCCCATTAGGGTTTGAAACTGTAGGGTGACCGATACGTGTAAAATGTGCCCCTCGAAAATATAAATTAATATGTTTTTTGTCCTTTTCTTTTAAAGATATTTTAAAAGTTATTTTGGGTGGCTAGTTTTTAAATAATAGCACTGTATAAGGGCAAAGCCAACTCACAAAAAATTAATCCTAGCGATAACAGGCTATATACATACAAGATGTCCCAAAAACCAAAAAAGGTAAATTGGTATGAACAATAGGAAATACAAAAGTAAATAGGGTTTACAAGGAAGTAGCCAGCGGGGGGTTCGTGGTTCAAAACGAAATTTGGGAATTCAAGATTTAATTTTAACGAATTAACATGTTTCTACATAAAAATGTATTATTTTATTCTGTACATCTCTTATCTACTGGAAAACTAACTTTCGCGGTCCTAATCAGTCCACAATATTAAAAATAAACGACTAAAGTAATCACCCCTCCCAAAATATTTTCCTAGCTACAGCCTTGAGCGTCTGTTTAATAAATCCTTACACCACTCATATTCCAGAGATTTAGAGGGTTAATTCAAAAATGAATATTGGCGAAAACTTCATCACATTACATTGTTAACAAACTTTCATTGGCAATTTTAATAACTGAAAAGTCACATTGGCGTAAAGAGGTAATTTAAATTAATTCAACCAGTGGCGTACAGTTTGATAGACGGCTTTTTCTTCCCTAACCGTGACACCACTAAATGAGTCACAGTTTTAGATATATTTTTAAATTTTACAAAGACTGGGACTGATATAAATTTCAGGTGAATTAAAATAATTGTCACTATTTTGTTACGACTCAAGTAGTATTTCAAATTTATGTTTTTAAATATATAATTTTTCACATACAGTTGACACATTTTAGATAGATTACTTTTTTGGTTGCGCAATGTACAACAAACGGAACTGCTAAATAAAACATAATAAGGAATGTAATGCAAAATAATATATGCACTGTAGGGGGTAGTTTTGGGGGTGAGTATCCTTACTGTCTTTGAAACAATTTGTTTACAACCACAAACAAATTATATATGTCATTTACAGTCTGTCCTGTATTTAGAATTATTCTGTAAACTTTTTTTATTTCTGCACATAAATTATATAATATTCTAAAATTTGGGCAGTATATAACTGCCATAACATCATTCAAATATTTTATGTGAGCTGTGACATTACTTTATACTCTTCTTTCTTCATATATCTCAAAAATATTTCAGTATTTTAAATTAAATTAAATTTGTTTCGTTTTTATTTCTCTGAATTTATTGATTTTATGCGCTTTTGATTTTTAACTAAACCTGCCTCATTCATTAAATTATCTGTATTTAATAAATTTCGTTTCAGCTTCCTTCTTCATACTCTTGTAATTTTTTGGGCTGCTTGAAAATATTTTGAATTTGAGTTATGTGTTCTGGGTTTAAACAAACGGATACTCTCGAACTAGAAAGCCGTAAACCTTTGTATTTTTAAATTGATTGTTTGTTCAATAATAAATGCATCAGCAACCAACCAATGCATTTCATTTTGCATTTTTTGACAATAAAACAAAACAAATAATATTAAATTTGTTTTCCTTTATCATTTGTACATTATTGACTATATAGCAATGCTTCCAAAAGATGATTTGTACAAAAAGTGAAAAACGTATAAAATTAATTTTTGTAAAGCATGATGGGAGCATTACCCACAGGGAAAAGCTGGAATGACCACTAACATAATAAATACTAGTGTACGACCTGTTCTTTAAACACGGTACTTGTGGACTGTGTCAGAGCATACTCGTATTATAAACAATTTAAGTTCATTGTATGAAATGAAGTTTGTAAAAACGCAAAGAACATAAATTTTAACCAAATTATCAATAGTAACAAATCAGAAATAAAATGGCTAATTGCAACATAATTCTGATTTTAATTGACAGACTACAAATTTATAATCCAAAATTGCAAAACCTGCGACTCCCAGGGATTGGTTAGAACTTGAGAAAAAAATATTAATTATTACGCAATATAAATTTCTGTGCATTCGATCTCATATAGAACAAGTTTGCAGAAAACTTGTAAGGCTAGAAAGTATCAGAAATGCATTATCGGATAATTTTAATCCAATTCTTCCTCATAATTATATTTATAGTATTAATTTATTAACCAAATATACAGTAAGGACGCCTGGGTTGGAACAAATTCATTTAAAATTCAGGCGTTGGTTTTTTGGAAAAACGCAAGGACACCTCGGTTTTTTACTGGACTGAGGTTTTTGTGATAAATTGCGACCATCAACTTCATTTTTTCAAATGGAAACATTTGTTTTTTATTTTATTTTTGAATTCTGCATTGAATTCTAAGTATTTTTCATGTACAATGTTCTATACCGAAAAGTGTACAAATTCATAAATCAGGTAACACTGATGGAGGTCAGAACAACACCTGAAATGCTCGGCAAATGAGGTTCTTACTTATCTTGTATATCTACTACTATCATCATCATCATCATATGCAGCTAATTTCGACCATTATTTTATGGTGTAGCCTCTCTTACATATTCGTTTCGAAAATCTCTCCATGTTGTTCTGTTGTACGCTTTTTGGGACCAGGTTATGCCTGCTATTTTCTTGATGTCATAGTCCCATCTTACATTGGGGCATTTCCTTGGTCTTTTAACACCCCTAGGATACCATTGTGTTATTTTTATTGACCACCTATTATCTTGTCTTCTTGCCAAATGTCCTGCCCATTGCCACTTCAGAGATTTCACTCTGTGAATAACATCTATTAAATGGGTTTGTTCCTTATCCACTCTATTCTCTTCCGATCCCTTTTCGTTATTCCGATCATGCATCTTTCCATAGACCTTTGTGCTACTTGTAGTTTTCTTGTAAGTTCGGTTTTCAGAATCCAGGTTTCACAACCGTATGTCAGTACTGGTAGAACACACTGATCAACTACTTTCTTCTTAAGGCGGAATGCCATTCGTGACTTGAAGATTATAGAGTTTCTTCCAAACGTCATCCATGCAAGTTTGATCCTTCTGTTTATTTCTGGTAGTAGCGAACCTGATATGTGTATTAATTGACCTAGGTATATATATATTGTTCTACTATTTCCAGAACTATGTTATCTATTGTGATGTCTTGTGTGTCTATTAGTTCGTTGTACATTATCTTTGCTTTTCCGATATTTATTTTTAGGCCTATTTCCTTGCTTACTCTGCTAAGTTCATTGATTTGAATTTGTAGTTCTCCTGCGTTATTGGCAATTAGGACAATGTCATCGGCGAATCTCAGATGGTTTAGATATTCTCCATCTAGGTTCAGTCCTTTGTGGTCCCAGTCTAATCGTCGAAAGATACTCTCTAATGCCGCTGTGAATAGCTTCGGTGATATTGAGTCACCTTGTCTGACTCCTCTGTTAGTAGGAAATTTAGGGCTGCCTTCGTATATTCTGATTTTGGCTTTGGCTTCCTTGTATATATTAGCCAACGTTTCTATGTATGGCTTATCTACACCTTGTTCACTCAGGGCGTTGATTACCGCCTTCGGATATATAGTGTCGAACGCTTTTTCGAAGTCAATGAAGGCCAAGACAAGTGGTATTTGATATTCTCTAGTTCGACTGATAACTTCCCTTATGTGTGTATGTGATCGATTGTGCTGAAGCCACTACGAAATCCGGCTTGTTCTCGGGGTTGAGCGGAATCTAGTGTACTCTGTATTCTGTTTTGTATGATTTTAGTGAATATTTTGTAAACTACCGGCAGGAACCTTATCGGTCTGTAGTTCCGAATGTCTTCTTTATTGCCTTTCTTATGGATTAATACTATGAGGGCGCTATTCCATTTTTCTGGGATGTGTCTGGTTCTTAGGCAATTCGTATATATTTTGGCTAGGCGTTTCCATGCTTTTCTACCAGCGTATTTCAGTAGTTCAGTCGTTACTGCGTCTTGCCATTTCTTATTTTGTTGACCGCTGATTCCACTTCCTCCACAAGTATTTCAGGTATTTCTTCTTTCGTGACATGCTCCATTATTTTGTGTCTATCCGTTATTCTGATATTTTCTTCTGTCAATGCGATTACTTGTCTTTTCCCAATTATCAATGCTTTCTTAGCGTTTTTATAACTTTTCCCATTTTCAATTGCAGTTTCTACCAATTTTTCGTTGTATTTTTTGATGTCCTCTGCAATTTTCTTTCTTATTGTCTTGCATAGTTCACTGTATTCTATGCGGTGATGTCTGTTGTCCTTTTCAGTTCTCTTCTTTTCTGAAGCAACGCCTTTGTTTCCGAACTAAGCTTCTTGTGTTCGTTTCGTTTTTGGCTTCGCCTATTTCTTTAGCACAGGTCAGTATTGTATTCATTAGTTGTGTGTTGTCTTGTTGTTCCCGGAGCTTCTCTTCTATCAGCGTCTGATATTTTTCAGAATTTTGTTTCAGGTTGTTAATGTCTATGCTAGTAGCGGGCGTCTTCCTAGTAAGTTTAAATCTCTCCAGTTTCGTATTAAGGACAATCCTTGCTCTGACAAGTCTGTGATCGCTTCCTGTCCTGAATTTATTTAGCGTGCTTACATCTTTGATGGTATTAATCTTGTTTGTCAGGACAAAGTCAATTTCATTTTTGATTGACGCATTTGGAGCTTCCCAAGTCCATTTCCTATTAGAATTTTTCTTGAAGAAGGAGTTTGATATGTACATGTTCTGATAGTGTGCGAACTGTACTAATCTCTCACCTCTTTCGTTTCGTTCACCGAACCCGAAGTTCCCCACTGATCCTTCTCGGTCTTGTTTTTTCCCTATTTTCGCGTTGAAGTCGCCGATAATGTATTTGAAATGGCTGTTGTTGGTATCTAAGGCCTCTTTGATTTCGCTGTATAGTTGTTCGATTTCTTCGTCAGAATGGCTAATTGTAGGGCCGTAAACTTGTATTATTTGAATAGAGTATCTTTTCGAAAGCGACAATGTTAGACTTGCAACTCTGTCTGATGTTCCGGACACGCCTATAATTTTATCGGTCCATCTCTTATGGATGAGGAATCCAACACCACTAGTTCTTCCTGTTGGTGTTACTCGGTAGTATAGGAAGTTGCCTGATTCAAGTGTTATTAGCTCTTCGTTTTTCCTCCTAACTTCACTTATGCCAATGATATCCCACTTGATTTTTACTGCCTCTTGTTCTAATTCTACAATTCTAGCTTGGTTCGAGAGTGTTCGGCAGTTATATGTTGCTAGATGTAGTCTAGTCGAATGTTTGCCTCCCCCAGAATCCTTGAGGCAGACCGGTTTCCCGGTGTGGGATTGCTTACCCACCTGGGGTACAATTCCGTGAGTTTTGTAATTCGAAATGTTTGAGGTTCTGAGGCATACCTTACCACGCTGCCTCAATGCGGGTTGGTAAGGAGCAATGATTCTCTTTCTCATGGATTTTGCCAGTTACCAGAGACGGCCGTACCCCCGAGATGACGTCACGTCTTTTTATTAATTAAAAGCCGCCGTGGCATGGCTGGGATTCGATTAGTATATACTACCTATATATAAATATATTTTATATATATATATATATATATATATATATATATATAAAATTTTAAATTACAACAATTCTTTCCTCTATTTATATATAAATAATGTATTTACCTACTACAAATGTAAATTTATTTATTATTTAGTATATCAACTATAGAAATAATACACATTTTATGTAATTTATTAAATTTTTGCGACCAATGCGGCCTAATTAAAACATATGATAATCAATATATGGAAATAAAAATCTCTATAACATGTTCTATTTTATTTCTGTTTTATTTCATTTGACTATTGGTAAGTTTTTTTTGTATCACTGCACACTTTGCAAGTTTGGTAAATTCAATCGTTTAAATTTAATTGGGGTTGATTAGACTCACAAGAGCGTTTAATGCGGTTAATTATGTGTAAGATTTCTATAGTACTAGACGACGAGAGAGAATTTAATTCTCTTTATTTATTATTATTTCATTACACATTTTTGCAAGTTTTGTGTATTCAAATTTAGATCACAATGGAGATATAGGGTTTTGATTAAGTTAATTAAATCTAATTTGAGGGTTATTATTTTAAACTACAAATCTAAGTGCTCTGTTACCTTTTCTGTCATAATAGTTTACTTGCAAGGGCAAACTAAGGTTTGTCGGTTTTAATAAATTGGTCTTTCATTTACTAATTATATTATGTATACCATTAAATTTAAATCAAATGGATCTAAAGTACTTTAATGAATATATTGAATTGGAATAGTGAGAACCATAGGCAGTGGCGGACTAATGCTAAAGCGGGCCCTACGCAATATTGTAATTCCTTGCCTATTTTTCAGTCATGATTCATACTTTGCGTAGATACCTAATTTTCGGGCCCCAAAAATTACAGGCCATAGGCACTTGCCTAAGTTGCCTAGGCCTTAGTTTGCCCCTGACCATAAGTAACAATTTGGTATTGAATAAAATAATATGCACCCCAACATACAAATACTAAAATTTTATAAGATTGTTTCATTGTGTGTGAATTTGTACCTTTATAAATTACTACATTTTTTTTGGTAGGTAAATGAGGATTTCTTAGCTGTGATAAATGAAATGATCTTAATATATATGCCAATAGATTTTTTAATTTGTCCATTTGGACCACCGTCAAGTTGGTCACAATTTGTCTAAACAATGTATTAAAACAAATTATGAAAACATTTTTTCGATCCAAAAATTCTTAATTTAGAATCTGTGGTTCGACCTAAACAAAAAACATCCTCAATAATTTCCCTCTAAGTTAATCGTTTCCGAGTTATAAATTAATTAAAAAAGCATAGTCTTTTAAAAATTTTGCAAACAATATGGAAAAATTAAAATCTCCGTTACCAAAGGTTAGGCCTTAATAAATGCAATAGTGTGTTCTTGATGTGTAAATAGCATATTTCGCTATCAAAATTTATGATTAAATACAAAAATACCTCTCTTCGCAGTGTATTATATGCTTAAAAGTTGTTATATCAATTCCCGTTCTGGATTCAATATGTGTATTGGTAATACTACTTCATATAACGGAACTATATGAATACATATATAAATTTTAAAGTACTAATCAATGTATTACGCTTTTGAAAAAATGATAGAACAATCGAGCCCCCGAAAATTCTGGCTACGGCCTTGACTGAACCCGGGGCAAAAACAAAAACTTATATATCACATCTTTCTAGTCCAATTTGCGTTACACCACGCCATGAGATACTTTTATATGATTTAATAATACAGAGTTAACATATTTACGGTTGAACACATGTTGATATTTGATATCTAATTTTGGCGATAAGCTTAGGGTTGATTGTGATAAGAATCTTTAAGATTATTTGATAAAAAGATATTTAAAACAACTGTTTCAGTGTCGTTAGACAATTGTAGTTAATTCCGAATCCGATAGAGATTTCGATTTCATGGGGCAAGTAAAGGAAGGCCTCACTTATTAATTATTATAATTTTCATTTTCCTTACAAGATTGTAGAAAATTCAACGAATCAAATAGCCTTGTCAAATTTTTGAAAAGGCATGTGGGGGGCTGGTGACGTGTTTGTCCTAATTTGTGATTAATAATTGATTAATACCATTTAATAACCGTTAAAGATTTCAAGGAATCAGACAGCGTTGTAAAGTTTTCCATTTGCCATATGTGAGGGCTGAATCAGATAGTTTTAAAAAATTATTTGACTTATGGGAGAGGGCTGCTCACATGTGTGGCCTAATTTGTTATAAACAATTAATTAACAAAATTTTAATTACCGTTACAAAATTGTACCAAATTCAACAAATCAGATAGATTGGTAATTTATTCAATTTGCCATATAGGTGGGGGGAGGGGGAGGGCAGGTGACATGTTTGGTCTTATGTTATTACCAATTAATTTAAAAAAATTTCATTGCCTTTATAAAATTGGCCAAAATCCAACGAAACAGATAGCTTAAAAAAAATTGATTTGATATATGTGGGGGCTAGCGACATGTTTGGGGCAATTTATTATAAATAATTAATTAACAAAATTTTAATTATAGTTACAAACTTGTACAAAATTCAAGGAGTCAGAGATTAACTTGTGACCGCGACTTGTACAAGATTCAATTACGCTGTTACAAAATTGCACAAAATGGTTACAATATTCCTAAGTAATTGTTTTTTTTTTTTGATTGACGATATGGGGGCTGGGGCTATCGAAGGGTTAGATTAGTATAGAACATATGCAGGCAATACGTGAATTTATAGAAAAACGTAAGGAACATAATGCCCCTCCACATCGTTTTTCTAGACTTTAATAAAGCTTTTGCTTCCATGGAAATTTGGGCAATATTCCATAAATGAATAACTTCATAGTATAGAGATCTCAAGTAGATATATGTCAAAGCTACCATCCAAACAAACTTAGCGGAAACTATTATACCTCAAGAAATAATTATTAAAAAATGAGTTACGTGCAAGCAATACAGTAAAAAATCTAGAGCAACTGAAGGTAGAATCGGAGATGGTCAGTTTAAAAAGTAATTTAAATAAATCCAAGGTGATGACTGAAGAAAATGTAAAATCAGAATAGATTGGAATGAACTGTAGCAAGCAATTATATGTAAAACATCATTTATGATGAAGCCACTGTGGAAATCGGCTTGTTCTTGTGGGTGAGCGGACTTTGTAATTTATATTCTTTTCTCAATGATCTTTGTGCATATTTTGTATACTACAGACAAATGACTGAAAGTTGCTAATCCATTGTTTTTCTTCTATTTGGTTCTTAGAGATTCTATAATATATGTGGGTTGGCTAGGTCGTTCACAGCAATGGGTGAAATGCGAGTAGAGGGGATAAAATCACTTCTGCGTTTTTTTGGGGTCTTACATTCTCTTCTGGGAAATTAAATAAAAAAATGATCGATGTAGTTTTAGTACACTTATAGATTATATTTCTATTTCGTTAATAGTTAATGTATATTAATTATTTACAAATTTCTACATTTATACTAATAGCAAATATACTCTTACCGTCACTAGAACTTCATTGTCTACCTTTACCATACCACCAGCTTTAATGCTAATGCCTTTCTTTGAATTTAATATGAGAAAACATAAATATTTTTTGAGTGGAGATCTAAACAGATACCATTCTGCGTGTGTGATTGCTCTGGTCATAGAGAGACTCTGTAACAAAAAGTGGTAAATATAGAGGTCTTATTTTAAAGTTTTTTTTTGTTTTAATATTCGTACTTTATTGGTATAAATAAAATTTTAGATTGATAAATTCGAAATTCTAATTATTGTCTTCTAATATTAATGATAAGAATAATATTCCATATATATCTCAAAAATACACTTTCTAGTTTAAACGTGTATTTCCATAATCAAGAGTTATAGGGTAACCATAAATGATCATATAAAAACCTAATAGGGACATGTCCAAGAAATATCCTGAAACCCTTACTAGAATTAGAAAAACCCTTATTAATACAGACATATATGAAGCTAAGAATAAATATATTTTTTTAACCGAATTCTCAAATGTAGGACGTTATCAATTAGTTGGAATCTTTTTTAAATATGCTCATCGATTATTCAAAAACGGCTTAATCCATTCTGTTAATTTATTATTATTATTTAATAATGGCATGGTATTATGGAATATCAGGGAAAGGTACCCTACAATTTTCCCTACCGTAAGATTTATACTTCTTCAGAAAATTGGAAATAACATTATCAAGAGGCTGCAGTTGAATGAATCTGTACTGATTTCTCTGAAACAGCACAATCAATTTGAATAATATTAAACTGTATTCTATTATATTATATATGATTCAGTGATGATTTCGTGTAGATTTCTATAGCGTACCGTTTTCGAAAAAAGTGGACAAATATGTACAAAATACGTAAATGTCAAAAACATCTGAAATACATTTTCTAAACTAATCTCTATAATTAAATGTCAAGATTTCTTATAATTACAATACCGTTGTAACATTTTATTTAATATATAATAATATATAAAGAGCTCTAAAGTCAAAACCGAGACAAACAGACGAGGAACATGAGACACCAATAAGCAAGGCTTATTTACTATACTATTTTCAATACAGGCAGAAAAATAAGCACGGTGTTGACGACTCAGAAGACGAGGATCCCTTTAGAACAACAGGGAGTGTACGAGATTCCATGTGCTGACAGTCATAAAAACTATGTGGGGCAAAAAAGAAGAATTCAAGCTAGACGTGATGAAAACCAGAACGCCATAAGAAAGCAGGAAAAAAAAACATCCATTGCGGAACACGCCATCACGACCTCACACCGAATAGACTTTGAGAATACCAGAGTATTGGCAAATATAGAACACCCGAAATTAAGACTCGTAAGAGAGACAATTGAAATAGCGAAAAAGTCTCACAATCTAAAGGCACGCAATGAAATCCAGAACCTATGGAATTGGTGGAAAATTCTATTAAACACATACAGGTCCGGACCAGTCCTATAACAAATCAACCGGAAATAACCAATCTGCAAGCGGCAGGCGTGACCACTGAGCGCCAAGTGCCAATCACACGCAGCCTTTCACGGTGCCAACAGATAGGCGCCGAGCCGCCACTAAATAACAGCGCGCGCGCTGCTGAAAATCGTAGTATTCGAATAACTAGAAGAGAAAGCAGAAAGCTACGAGAACTATGCGAACCGCCCTGAAGAGGGCAGATGTGACTCTGCCGAAACCTCGTCATTTTACCATCGATCCCGGCAGGGATCAGTTATCAACTACGCGAATGAATTCCTGGAAACCATTTAAAAAATTTAGTGCCTGCGAAAACTTAAAAAATAAATAAATATATATTATATATATATATATATATATATATATATATATATATATTGTTACGGTAGTTTTTTTAATTGCTTTTTTATTTAATTTGGTTTTACTAAAAAAATTTTCACTAGTTTATTGAATTATTAATTGTATGCAAATTTAGGCATAACAACTCTCTATCTCAGGTTGAGTTCTTGGCGTTAAAAAAAATAGATAAACATTTATACTTCCACTTACCTTTTCCTATGTGATTAATATCAAATTTAAAATTTAATGAATTATTATTTTGCTTTCTATGCTCTTTTTAATTTAACAATAATAAATTTAGAAATTAAATTTTACTATTCTTTATTTATATGTGGAAATGAAACAGTTAGAACAAATTAACATGAACTCTTTTAGTTGTTAATAACATACTTAAAAAAATTACCTACTCTATAAATTATTTTGTTTTCTTTGTGTGGAGTCAGGTTATTTACTCAATCCATAAGTAAATACTATACAAAACTCTAATTCTAATAAAATAATACACATGTTCTTTTATTATTTTTAAACTGATTATTTTTGTTCATAAATACCTTATCTATTACAAATGTCCTTTTTAACTCTGCTTCTGAATCATTTTCTTTTCCAGGTCGTTTTGCCGCTCGATACAAATGTATTCGGTTCTCATCTTGTCAGTACCGCTCCATTATAATTACTGGTTTAAACTGCTGCTGGTTTTTCGCACTGGATAGTCTATTACAACCAGGTCTCTTTGTGATTTATACCTTGTTACTTATAGTTTTGTGGTATTAAACGTTCGTGTTTACCAAAATTGTCTTTTTTTTATTTATGAAGTTTAATTTCAAGATGTCTGAGTTCTCTTCTTGAACACAACAAAGTTTGTTGAAAACAAAATTCACACAAGCGTCTTGATGGCTTCAAAACACGCACGAGAAAGATGTTTACCCTTCGACGATCAAAATTCAACAGAGCTTTTGACAGGTTTGAAATTATTTTTATATTCTGAGCAAAACAAAAGAATGTGAAACTTATTTTTTACATAAAAATTTAAAAAAATAATTTTAATACATACAAATTTGTTACCACTAATTACATAAATCTACTTCTATTAAACATTTCTATCTACTTGTTTTTTCTTTTTATCCAGTATTAACTTCGTAATTTCATTTCAAAATTTATTCTGTCACATGAATCTCTAATTTTTAACTTTCTTTCAAAATCAGTTATTTTTCGCCTTCCTATCTAATAAATCATGTTTATTGAGTCCTATTCCTTGTATTGATATATTATTATGAACCTGGATATATCTCAATATTTTTTATCACTTAACTCTTTCAATGTTACATGTGTTAATCTATAAACTTTCCCTTCTACTGATTTCTATTCCTTTTCTACTCCTCAATTAATTTATAGTTATGGTCCTTTACTAATCAATTTAATTTATATCTATTACTGAAATTTAGTGTCTGCAAATGTAATTTCTTTCTTTAAATAATAATTTAAATAACCCTACTTCGTAACATATTTCGTTGTTCTTCCTTTCCTACCTTTTTATTCTACCTACACAAATTTTACCCTGCTTACTCTCTGTTAAGTTAATTTTATATAACCACTACCTTTTTTTCCTTTTAGAGAATGATTTTTATCAAACTTCTGGTTGTTCGGTTTGGACTAGTCTTGAATCTTAATTCAGATGAGTTTTAAATTATAATAGGATTATTTTATTATTAATATCAGATTTCATTAGTAGTCCAATTATTAACAAGTTGTATCTCTTTTTTCTTATTTTATTATATTTTACTCTAAAGATTATTTATTTTCACAAAATATCAAATTTCTGACTTTACCTTTCTATAGGCAACCAGATTAACATTCGTTACATACAATTTATCTTTCTATAACATTTATTATTTAATTACTAACTACTTACTTACCTAACTCCGCTTTTACATATTTATTGAATAAATAACTTCCCCCTTCATTATTTAATTTCCTTTATACATTCTAACTTTATATTTCAACTAAATATTATGCATCTTGCTTTGCAACTTAATTTTTTTTACATTAGTCCTTTCTGATAGGCTCTGTTATTATAAAGTCACATACAATAAATATTAATACTTTATCAAATCTATTAAACATTTTGCCTTCAGTGTTCTTAAAAACTTTTGGTCTATTCAATTCCATAACTATATATATATATATATATATATATATATATATATATATATATATATATAATTTGCCACTATCAACTTCATTTTTTCAAATGGAAACATTTGTTTTTTATTTTTGAATTCTGCATTAAATTCTAGGTATTTTTCATGTCCAATGTCCTATACCGAAAATTAACAGTTATTAAATAAATACAATTATTTCTAAAGTTAAGAAAACAACGGTAAAAACAAGGTATTTGTTGGTTTGGACCTATTTATTTACGTCTGGTTTTCATGATTGTTGGCGTTATTTTAGTCGTATGAACGGCAACCCTTTTTTTTAATGATGGAGTTTATAACAATTGTTTATTTCCATAGAAACTGTAATATAATTTTACTTCAAATAAATAGTTGTCAGGTGCAGTTGCAAAGTTTCAAAGTAGTGAATAGAAATTTTGACGATAGTAGAATATGGCAACAGAACTCGAACACAAGTTGAAGTTTGTGAATTGTTTAATTGAAGTACCCGGAGCGGCCTATTACACGATCAGTAGTTAATAAAATAGAAAAAAGTTTCTGGAATTTGGTAGTAAGAGACAATTACAAAACCAAACATTTCCAGAAGATACACAATTAAATGTTTTGCTCGATATACACGAAAATCCTCCCAAATCCACTAGACAAATAGCCGCAGAACAGTCATTAAGTAAATCTTGTGTTCTAAAATGTTTGCATAGAAATAAATGGTACCCATATAAAGTTCATTTAGTTCAGGAACTTGCTGAAGATGCTTTGGACCGGAGAGTAGAATTTTTCGAAATAATGATGGATAGATGCAACGTCAACCCGCACTTTTCAAATAAGATGGCAAAATTTTCGATATTGGGCATCAGAAAACCCACATTGGATTATGGAAATTCATACACACTTTTCCAAGAAAGTTAACGTATGGGCCGGAATTTTGGGTACTTCAATTGTGGGTCCGTTTTTATTGAGGGAACACTTAACTCGGAAAAGTATTTAGACCTATTACAAAATGGCATAATACCCTGTTTAACAGAACTTTATCCGAATGGTGAAAAACCCAATATCCTGGCAGATTCGGTATGGTTTCAACAGAATGGAGCGCCCCCGCACTATTCGCGAACAGTGCGAGATTATCTTGACAATATTTTTCCAAATATGTAGATCGGAAGGAGAGGTAATATCGAATGACCATCGAGGTCTCCAGATCTAGGCCTGTTAGATTTTTATCTTTGGGTTTGCGTGAAATCGAAAGTCTGCTTCAATAAGCCGGAAAACATCGAGGAATTAAAGGATACAATTAGGGCCGAAATGCAAAGAATCCTGCCACAAACGCTAAATGAAGTGTTACGAGAATTTGAAAACCGTCTTAGGTAATATTGTTGTCATTAATGGTCATCAATTTGAACATTTAATTTGATGTGTTGATGTTTTTTCTTCAATTTTGAAAGAAATGTAATTTTTTTAATAACTAACTGTTAAGTTTCGGTATAGGACATTGTACATGAAAAATACTTAGAATTTAGTGCAGAATCAAAGATAAAATAAAAAACAAATATTTCCATTTGAAAAATGAAGTAGAGGTCGCAATTTATCGCAAAAACTGCAGCCCCAAAACACCAACACCTGAATTTTAAATGAATTTGTTCCAACCCTTGCGGCCTCACTGTATATTTGGTGCATAAATTAATACTATATATATAATTATGAGGAAGAGGTAGATTATAATTATCCGATAGTGCATTTCTGATACTTTCTAGCCCTATAATTTTTCCACAAACTTGTTCTATATGAGATCGATTACACAGAAATTTATATTGCGTGATAATTACTATTTTTTTTCAGGTTCTTTATCAATCCCTGGGAGTCGCAGGTTTTGCAATTTTGGATTATAAATTTGTAGTCTGTCAATCAAAATCAGAATTGGTGCAATTAGCCATATTATTTCTGATTTGTTACTATTGACAATATGGTTTAAATTTATGTTCTTTGCGTTTCTACAAACTTCAGTACATACAATGAACTTAAATTCTTTATAATGCGATTATGCCAAACTGATTCATCTGACAGAGTCCACAAGTACCGTGTTTAAAGAAGAAGTCGTAAACTATTATTTTCTGAATAATCTGTGCTTCAGCTTGAAAAGTGCCTAAGTTATGGATTTCAAATGTTATTAATGTTAGTGGTTATTCCAGCTTTTCGCTGTGGGTAATGCTCCGATCATGCTTACAAAAATTAATTTTATAGGTTTTTCTCTTCTTTTACAAATCTTCTTTTGGAAGCATTACTATATAGTCAATAATTTACAAATTATAAAGGAAAAAAAGTTTAATATTGTTTGTTTTGTTTAATTGTCAAAAAATGCAAAATGAAATGCGTTGGTTGGTTGCTGATGTATTTATTTTTGAACAAATAATCAATTTAAAAATAGAAAGGTTTATGTCTTTGTTAGTTTGAGAGTATCGGGTTGTTTAAACCGAGAACATATATCTCAAATTCAAAATATTGTTGCGAAATTTAGCTAAGCCGGCCCTGGTTTCATTTCAATACGAAATCGATCGCTGGGAGGACAGAAAAAATAATCTCGAAATAGCTCGGCAACTGTAGAATTGATAATGGATTGTACTAGAGGATTCGATGGTGATTTTAAAAGGAGCGGCCCATCATCGCAGGAGTTAGTGCGGCGAAGAGCTTATGTTGTATTATATTTGTGATATTCGAATCAGCTGTTGTGTATATTTGATGTAAATAAAAGTTTCTAGAATGTGAAAGTGAAAATTAGTTATTTTAAATAAATTGACTTTGAAACCACGGAGTTTATAACAAATTTGGTGATCAGAAGTGAAGGATCAAGTGAAGTTAAAATCGCAATTAGATTTATGGAAACCCGAAGTATGGAAAAAGATAAAAAAATATATTCAAACAGATTACGGATGGACTAGATGAAAAAATTACCCAGATCCTGGAAAAACGAGACAAAAAAAGAGAAACAACATCAGGAAGAAACTCAACAAAGGTTAGTGAAATCTTTTGATGAAAAACGTAAAATAGAATTAGAAAATCTTGTTTCTACCATGAAAACCGAACAACAAAATCTTGTCACTGCCATGGAAGAAATACAACACAATTTAATGGAAGGATTATTCTCGAAATTTGCAGAAAAACAAGAACAAGTTAAATTATCCAGAAAAAACGAATCTAAAATATTAGAAGAAAAAGACAATTGCAATTTGAACAATGAATGCAAATAGTATCGCATGTTACCGTTGTGGACGGAGAGGGCACTTTCAACGTGATTGTCGAGCGAGGCTACCTGAACGATCACCGACCAGGCGTAACCCAACAGAACAGCCACAGGACCAGGGACCGTCAGCCAGTCCGCATAAGGGGCGAATGCTGACTGACCCTCCACCAGCCTCCAAAACGTTATCCATCCAGCGATTTTGCCGAGACAGCAGCAGCCTAGTCATCAAGGGCACCATCAATGGCCGAGCAATTTCTATCACCATCGATACCGGCGCCGCTGTGTCCATTGCAAATTCCAGGGTTTTGAGAGCAATAATATCCAGCTCAGAAGAGTCACCGGCGAGTCCATGTCAATACAGGGTGAGGCAGATGTCGTGCTACAGATAGAGGATAACATTATCCGGCATAGGGTCCTGGTAGCGAATATTGAGGACGATTTTATATTGGGTATGGACCTAATTAGCCAGTATGGATTTATGTTCGACCGGAGATATGATGTTCCTCGGTTTCTAAATGAGGAATGTGTATTGACACAGCCCGTTAACAGCTCCATAAAAATTGTAGCAAAATCTCCACTCCAGAATTCCCGGTCGAACGGAACGTATTGACATAAACAAGCGTTATTGGAGCTAGGCAGCTCTATTACCTCTGCTGAAATACGGGAGGGCTTAGGAACATCAGAAAATATGTGAGACTTTTGAAAATGAGTTTTTCCAAACAGTTCCAATCCGGTTAACAAAACATAAACTAAACAGGCATGTAAATTTATTAATGATTCAGAACCAGTATTTACCTAAAACTAATGATTTCGATGCACCACCACACTTTGAGGAAAACATTTCATATCATTTTGTCTTGATAAAGAATCTTTCCAGACTAATTTCATCTCAGTTAAATAAACATAGACATGAAAAGTTTATATGCGATAGATGTTTGTGTTACTTCAGTAGTGTAGAAAAATTGGGATTGCATACTGAGTATTGTAAGGATAGAAATAATTGTAAAATCAGCTTTCCCAAATATAAATTTATTGAATTTAAAAATTATACACATAAGGAAAGAGCTCCTTTCATCATTTATGCAGACTTCGAGTCTATTCTAGAACCATTTAATGATACAGTTGCTTCTTCACTTAAAACTTCCAAGTACCAAAAACATCGAGCTATTACTACTTCAAGTGTTTCTATGATAATAGTTTATCATACTACAAGAGCTTCACTGGAGTGGATTGTATGGTTTGGTTTTCTGACGAGATGGCGAAATTAGCTCAACTTATTCAATCTAAGTTAGTTGATGTTGTTCCAATGAATGTGGATGTTAGCCTTAAAGATGCTTCCACAAATTGCCATATTTGTGAAAAACCATTCCTGCCCTCAGATAAAATAGTCCGCGACCACAATCATCAAAATGGCGCATTTCGTGGCTACTCACATAACGCCTGCAATTTGGCATACCGAGAATCATTTTTTATTCCTGTTGTGTTCCACAACCTCTCTGGGTATGATAGTCACTTTATAATTCAAGATCTTGCCAAGAGAGATCATATCTCACTTTTGCCCATTAACAAGGAGAAATATATCTCTTTCACAAAATATGATTCGCAAACAAAAATTAAATTTCGTTTTATAGACTCCTTTAGATTCCTAGGCGCCTCTCTCTATATATTAAGTTCCTATCTAGAGAAGGACAAATTCCATAATCTTAAAAGAGAATTTTCTTACCTTTCTTTGTCCGAGATAAATCTTATTATGCGAAAGGTTATCTTTCCTTACGATTATTTAACATCGATTGAGAAACTGGATGACACTAGGCTACCCTCAATTGAGCAGTTTTATAACAAGTTATATGATGAAAATGTTAGTGAAGATGATTACAAACATGCAATTAAAGTTTGGAATGCTTTCCATTGTCATACTCTTCGAGATTACATTGAACTTTATATGAAAACGGATATTCTTCTTTTAACTGATGTCTTCGAAAATTTCCGGGGGACCTCACATAAAACATATGGGTTAGATCCAGCATACTCGTTTACACTCCCCGGATATTCTTGGCAGTGTATGCTTAAGTATACATGTTGTAAGTTAGAAACATTACAAGATGTAGACATGCTACTTTTCCTAGAAAAAGGTATTCGAGGAGGTATTAGTCAAATCTGTTCTCTAAAATATGCTGAAGCTAACAACAAATATATGTCGTATTTTAATCCTTCAAAACCATCTTCCTATATTCTATATCTGGACTGCAATAATCTTTATGGTACCTCAATGACAATGCCCTTACCTTATGAAGGCTTTGAATGGAACCACATATTGATGTTACAACTATACCTGATGATTCTCCAGTAGGATATTTTTTAGAGGTTGATCTTTCATATCCACAACATTTACACGATTTTCACAAAGATTTACCCTTCTGTCCTGAGCATCGTATTCCTCCTGGCTCAAAACTCCCTAAGTTAATGACAACTTTATATAACAAAACAAAATATGTGTTACATTACCGTAACCTGAAACAAGCATTGGAAAACGGTCTCTTTCTTACCAAAATTCATCGCGTATTAAGATTTAAACAAACTTCCTGGTTAAAACCATATATAGATCTAAATACAGACCTTAGGAAAGCATCTAAAAATGATTTTGAAAAGAATCTCTTTAAATTAATGAATAATGCCGTATTTGGTAAGACAATGGAAAATATTCGCAAACATCGCATAGTCAAATTGGTCAATAAGTGGGAAACACGCGATGGAGCTAAAACTCTAATTGCTAATCCAGCATTTCATAACCGAACTATTTTTGATGATGATTTAATGGCAGTAGAACTAAATAAACTGAATTGATTTTCAACAAACCTTTATATGTTGGTATGGCGATCCTAGATTTATCTAAAATTGTAATGTATGAATTTCACTACAACTACATACTGAAAGAGATTCCTTTTTACAAGGTTTTCTTACTGTACACCGATACAGATTCACTTATTTATTTAATAATGGGTATAGATGTATATGAGATTATAAAGAAAGATCTTCATCGATTTGATACATCCGATTATCCTCCCAATAACAGATATGGTATTCCACTTGTTAATAAAAAAGTTCTGGGATTGATGAAAGACGAAGCCAATGGACTAATTATAAGTCACTATATCGGTTTATTGTCTAAAATGTATACTTTTAAAATTGATGGTCAAAAATGTGTTAAAAAATCTAAAGGGATTAGGACTTCTGTAGTAAAAAATCAGATTCATTTTGAAGATTACCTCAAATGTTTGCAGGAGAACAAAAATACTTTAATTACTCAATGCTCTATACGATCTTTTAAACATAATGTGTTCAGTATCGAGCAAACTAAAGTTGCACTTAGTCCATTCGATGATAAAAGATATCTAGTACCAAACACCTTTAAAACGTTACCCTGGGGGCATTTTAGTATAATAACGTAATTCATTTTTTCTTATTAGATGAGCGGAACATGCCACCTACAAGCTACCCTAAAAGAACTCTGTATCAAAAGCATTTGTCAACACATTTCTAGAATTTCAAGTTTGTTCACCTGTCCGATTTGCCTTGGGCTCTAACAGAAACAATTTTGATGAAACATCCAGAATACAAATGGATATCTATTATATCCAAATCCATTGAGTATGATGAAGAAATTTTAACCAATTTTGAGAATGAGCGAAGGGACATATCCCCCGAATTACGGTATGCTTTAATAAGTGTTGAAATGCTAGAGCCATATACGAATCACGATGCGTATTGTGTCGTGCAAAAATATTATAAAATTAAACGTTACAATCTTTATGTATGCAGACCCTGCTTTAAAATATTAAAACTTGTATTCCGTTATTTGCAAAAGGAACTTAAGTTTCATTTTCACCATTACCATAGAGTCTGTAGTGCAGATTCTTTAAATATCCTCTACAATGATAAATACAGTTGGTGTAACATTTGTTTCAATAGTATTTTATTTAAATTGAAAGAAAGAGTTGAATGTATAGCAAATTTACATTCAGGCAAGAGAAAAAGATTTTCTGACTTGTCTGATTCAGAGTTAAACTTTTAAATTTCACAATGCAACATCAGCATATTTTTTTATTATTAATTAGTTGTAATTTGTAAAACTTGTTTTTATTATTGTAAAAAATGTGTATTTCACATTAAAACATCAACATATTTTTGTATTATTAAAATGTACTAATTAGTTGTAATTTGTAAAACTTGTTTTTATTATTGTGAAAAAATGTGTTTCATTTTTTAAACCCACTGTTACAGTGAGTAACAACATGTATACTGTAGTAATTGTAATTTTCATAAATAAAAATATACTTATATTAATCCCAACTTTTTATTTTTAAGAAATAAATACCTTTAAATACCCTCTCCCACTTCAGATTTACATATACAGCATTTTTCGATATTTATAAAGCAGCTTACACCAAGCTAAATGTCTACATGGAAGGAATACAACGGAAATTTCATTAACTAGACAAATTTCACAATGCAAAGTAGTAGGCTTTAGTTCTTCCATAGCCTTTTGAATCATCAGGCAGTTGCCGAATGCTAAAAAGTGTCTCTGTGTGATATCATCATTTGGTAACAAGTTTGAAATTTGCAAGCCGCAGCAGTAGCATATGATTTTGTCACCTGAACCACTATAAAAGAATCCAATTTTTGCCAAGTCATTAGGTCTTTGCTTTAGTGCTATTGGCCAATTCCCAAACGTTGCAAATCTATTAGCAAAACTCGCTTTATCTGAGTAAACAAATTCCTTTTTTCTACTTATGGAATATGTACTATCTATATCAAAGAAATAACAATTAGGGTTCCAATCTAAATGATCAGCTACTGGATCGTCTTTCATTTCCCAGTTGAAACCTTCAGTTCCACAAAATGGACATTTTACTATATCTTTTTTGTCGGTGTAAATGAAGCCAGCTTTCCCTAGTTTCGACGCTGGGAATTCAGGGTCCATTTTTCAAAGGTGCGTAACCTATGTTCATAGACTTGATAAAAATCTCTACATTCCATGGTGATGTTCATACCTAAACTGAGAGGAAATTCAAAACATGATGAATTTATAAAATCATTTTTTATTAAACTAAGTATTTTTTGATACAATATCACTAACAATTTTATCCTTATAATAATAAATATACTCTCTTAGTGCTATACAGAGTTGCGATGTATTGTCGAAACAAAATGATCACAAAAGTCGTTCAACTGGTTGCGAGCAAATTAGATGTTTCCACGAGCAAACTTCATTTAAAACGGTAAAATAATATTTACAAAAGTCCATTGGTATATATGCTTCTACTCTACTAGAGATTATAGGTTCTATTTTTAAAAGTTCTACTACATCACTATGAGAAAAATATAACACAGTAACATTTTGCATTAAAAGTACTTGTTTCACATCATCTTCAGATTTGGTTTGACTTATATGTAGAAACTCTCCACATGAAATTGGCGCTGCAATCTCGTGGCTGCTAATGTTTGGATTTTCCAAATAATTCTTTTGCATCAGCTTCAGAACGCACACAACATCCATCCATTCGAAATTAGTTAGAACAATTTTTACATTATTTTTTTAATAATAATTACTGGTGCAAACGTTCTGGCTGGACTTAGAAAAACTCTATTTCATACTCAGATCTGTTGATGGGAAATTTTGTATGTAAGAGGTACAATGATTCTGTTCTGGCTGCTTCTTCATACATTTTTAGTATTCTATCAAGGTCTGCGGTGTAATCAAAATCTTCAAAAGAACTATCGCTCATACTGCTGCTATCACTAATTCTCACGAAACTGTTACTGAAAGTGCTAGCTAATGCAGAAGGGGTTTATAACATTTTCTTGTCTTCCCTTCCACTCAATTATTGCTGTATTGCGGCTTGCAAGTTACAACTGTTGC
The DNA here is from genome assembly GCA_034190945.1 of Octodonta nipae. Lineage (NCBI taxonomy): Eukaryota > Metazoa > Arthropoda > Insecta > Coleoptera > Chrysomelidae > Octodonta > Octodonta nipae. Next base: position 76,695,289 of record CM067218.1, on the reverse strand, counting down.
TAGCTTCAATGCAGCTGTCATAGCTTGAATCAAATCCTAACCATCGAACTTTAACTTTATTGACTTTTCTCTGCAATACTTTTTCCACGAGGTAAACGTCAGGGTTGACAGTCTTTTGCAATTCTTCCTCATAAAAACCCCCTGTAATTGGCCTACCACTCATGTCTTCCAACAGGTACGTAATGGGATTCGTTACCTGATATTGACGTACTTTGAATAGCTCTGTAGTCCAATTTCTGGTATGTCCTTTTTCAAAGACGTGTTTCACTTTACTTATTCGCACCACATCGCCCACCTTGAGTTTTCTAGGTCCAGCGATTTTTAACCTATTGAATACTTTAATGTCTTTAGCATTAGCAGCAGTTATGTCGCTAGGACGCATTTTCGTTGTATGATGTTTTTGATTATTATAAGACTGAACGATATCAAGTAAAATGTCAATCCACTTGTAACTACCATTTAAACTGAAATATTTGAATAATTTCTCCTTTAGCGTCCTTATCACACGCTCACATATAGCCTTCATCCCACTAAATGTATTATAGTGGTTAATCGAATATTTTTGCATTAGTTTCGTAAAGTGACTATTGTAGTATTCTTTTCAGTGATCTGTTTGCAAGTTTTTCGGGCGGCGGCCACCATTAGTAGTGAGAATACTCTCGAAAGCCTTTGTCACCTCCTCTCCTGATTTTGATTTCAGCGGCCTCGTCCAAACTTACTTGGAAAAACAATCAATTACCACTAAGATATACTTAAAATTCTATTAGTTCCCGCATAAAGATCTAATTGTCCTAAATCAGACTGCCATAAATCATCGAAACCCTTAATAATGGTGTGACGTCGTGGAAATTTTTTTCTCACAGGTCGATGAAGCTCCTTTACAACTTGAACTTTTTCCTTGGAATAATTCATGATGACTACTATAATTTAACATGGTTGATGACTTTTTATTTAGGCTTTAGAGAAGATTGCTGTTGCTGTTGAATGGCTACAATTTTTGGATTAATCATTTTTAGTTGATTGTTGATTTGCGAGATCGCAATTCGCTCTTGATGTCATCTGATAATTTTTTCATCTCTAAGTTCATCTTATTAACTTTATCACTCATTTCATCGTGTAATTTTTGCATATCCACATATACTTCGGGCACAACTTTTAGCATTTTCTCTTTGATAGCCTTCACTTCATCAATATCGTTTTTCAATTGCAAAATTTCATCACTTATAGTCTGTCTTAGATTCTCTTCAATTTGTTGTGGCAATTTCGTAAGCTGGTTAAGCTGAACGTTCGTATTCGACTGAAATTCCAGAAAGCTCTGTTGATTAACCCTTAAGCTGCTATCAATAGTATGTTGATTTTTCTCAAGTTTTCGCATACTGCTGTAAACCTTATCGCTGAAATCACTAAATGCCACTTGAAAGTCCTTTTTAATTTGAGACAACTTGTCACGTACTCTGTCATCGACATAGAGTTTATTGGCGGCATCCATATCCGCTTTCGGATCTCCAACATTTGAAATTATCACTTTCTCTACATCAATATTTCCATCGGATGTGAAGGAAAATGGTATTTTTGCTCGCTCATAATCACTCGGTTTCTGTTGTTGAACAGCACTTCGACCAAATTTATCGAGAGACATTTTACTAATGACTACTTTGGTTATTTGTCGCGTATAATATTGGCTTCTTTGAGCTCATTTATTATCGCTACAATTTCGTTGTCGTGGGATGTGTTTCCGGCCTCTTTTGATGCAACAAGTAACCTTAAACGATCTACCAATTCATTGGGATCGTCCCAGTAGACGTATTCCATAGGCTTTGTATTATTTTTCAACTTCATACCTCTTCCTTCGATGCTGCTGGTTGGTTTAATTGGTTTTATAAACATAGGTTTAATGACATCCTTGTAGTTGGATATTCCTGAGGGTTTCAAGTGTCCTTTTACATTCCGGTGTACTAATGTCTTCTCCAAAACTTTTTGGTACACGATTTTATCATCTGGAGTGTATGCGGAGTCCTTGTAGAATATCAGTTGGTAAAGACCAGGTGATCCTCGAAACGCAGCGTTTCCAACTGTAAGACGTCCTGTCCTCGTATCGAAGTTGATTTCTTTGTTACCGAGGTACCATTTGGAGGTTTTCGAATTGTATGAGGGTCCAAAATGTTGTCAATTTTATCACTCTTGTGGAAATATTCGGTTACGTACTTTTGCACCATTATTGGATACTGCTCCATATAGGACTCAAAGGTTTTGTCAGAGTAATTAGTCGGATCATCATTCTCTTCTTCCGTTTCCTCAGCTTCAGCATCGGTATAAAAACTAGTCTCTGCGACTGGTTCTTCTTCGAGGGATAGACTTGATTTTGATGTTAACGGCTCTAGTTTTTCTTTTTTCACAATTGTTTCTCGTTTGATAGATGGCAACATCGGAGGTGATTTTGTTGACGTTGATGGTATCTTGGTGAGAACTTTGGATGTAGTCGAAACTATTTGTTTCAAAGGTCCGACCACCGGTTCAAAGAGCTTATTGAGGGTTTCATCGTTTTCCGATTTACCCAGTTTCAGACTGAGGTACTTCTTGCGAATAGATGGGGCTAGTTGTTTAATTTTTTCTTGCGAAAAGCTTCTGCAATGCTGTTCCTGCTAACCTAAGACATTTTTGTTGACTGACTGATTATTTTTCACCCTGTACTCTTATATATTGATCGAAACCTTTGCGATATCGTCATTCATTCAGATCGAATTCTGTAACAATAACCACGAACCCATAGCGGTCCTGCCAGCACTTTGAACACAAATCTTTGAACTTTTCAAATGACATATCCGGAGATACGTGTTCATCATAGGCATGCTTTAAATTGATTTCATCTTGTTTGAATAGCACAATCACATTACAATTGTCTCGTATTAGTTGCTTAGGCATTTTACTGTACGTCTGCAATAAATAAATTGAATCGATGTGTCGGTGTCGTCCCATGGAAAAGAAATTCTGAATCTTTTTCTGTTTATCACCAGCCACATCATCAAAAATAAATACTGAATACTCGCAGGCGTCTAATGGATCAATTACATTTTCGTTTTCGCTGAAAGGGAAATATGACACACCTTTAACGCTCTTGAGAACCTCTCTAGTAGTTGGTATTTTGGTTGGTACAAAGATTTCGAGTACACGTAGACATTTTTAAATCGCAATCCGTTTTCGTTGAACAAAAGCGAGAGCAGCGCATTGGTTTTCCCGCAGCCGCTGGGACCGCAGAACGCTGCCCGGACGGAATTTGGCCATAGTTTTCCATTTTTCGATGCTGCACTACCATAACCTTCCACTTCCGTCACGAAATCCAAATTTTCGATAGGCAATTGAATATCTTGCTGCTTTATATGCATTTCAAAGTAAACTGATGTAGAAGGGTTTGATGAATGTTTATATATATAAAATTATATTCTGAACGTCAGTCAGTATTATGTTAACCGCTGAAGGTAGTGGAAGTGTAGTGAACACTCTAATCAACAAGTTGCCCTTTGAAATTCACCTTCCTGGGTATCAATTTTGTGGACCGGGTACGAAACTCGAAAAACGCTTAGCTCTAGGACAGCGAGGTATAAACAAAACCGACGCAGCTTGTCGGAATCACGATATTGCTTACAGTAAAAGCACTTCTCTAGCAGATCGTCATAAGGCAGATTTTGAGTTGGAGAATAGGGCTTGGGAGAGATTCAAATCTAAGGACGCTTCACTCGGTGAAAAAGTAGCTGCTTGGCTCGTAACAACGACTATGAAAACCAAACAGAAACTCGGTCTTGGCATGAAATCTCAAAAGCGGAAAAGGAGTAGAGGTGTGAAAAAATCTTCCCGTAAGCGAAAATCTTCAACACCCAAAACCCTTTTACCATTTCGAAAGCATGTCATGCTACCTACGAATAAAGCTATCGCTAACTCTCCTGCAGGACAAAGTCTACGACAGTCATCCCTAATGGCGTTGAGAGCGGCTAGGATGGCAATTAAGAAAGCTGGCGGTCGTAAGAAAATTCGAGTTCCTCGTGTGATACCTTTCGAGTCGAAAGTCGGTGGAATTCTCCCATTACTCCCGCTATTTGCAGGACTCTCAGCTCTTGGAACCCTTACTGGAGGAGCTGCAACTTTGGGTAAAACAATAATAGACGCAAAAAATGCCAAAAAGAAACTCGAAGAGGACAGACGACACAATCAAGCTATGGAGGAGATTGGAAAGAAAGGGTCCGGGCTCTACCTGAAAAAGTCCCGCAAAGGAGGCTTCGGTCTCAACAAAAAAATTTCCAATAAAGTTACCCAGTCGAGCACTTTTCACCAATGAGCTTGTTGAATACGCAAAAAAATTGAAAATACCAAATTTTAAAGGTGTATTTATGCGTGATGCCTTACCTAAAAAACAACAGCCATCAAGAACCGAGTCTGCCATCATCAACTTGGATTCTAGTCGCAACAAAGGCACACACTGGTTAAAAATGGAAACGTTGCGCAATATTTCGATAGTTTTGGTAATTTGAAACCGCCTCGTGAATTGGCTGAGTATTTAGGAAGCACTGTATCGATAATCTACTACAACGACTCCTACCAAAATTATAATCAATCTAATTGCGGTCATTTGTGTCTGCAGTTTCTCTATAATATCACCTAACATTGAGGGAAATCTTCAGTCATGTCTTTGATATTAACGCTGAAAGGACGCAGTTCAATACTGTCCATTGATTTTCAACCACCTATTCAACTACATCCTGACTACAATTACGGTCTAGCCTTGCTGAGTTTCCACTCCTACAACAGCATCCCGAACATTGAGAAGGGAAGCAAAGTGTATTTGATCGACTCGAAAAAGAAACCAACCACCATCGAATTACCTGAAGGCAGCTACGAAATTGGTGATATTGAAGCGCACACTAGAAAAGTATTGGGTGTGCAGCATTCGAAGGATGTGGATGAGATTTTCTCATTGAAACCCAACAATAATACACTCAAGTGCGAAATATACAGCAGTAAATACGCAATAAACTTTCAAAAGGAAAACAGAATCGGTGCCATACTGGGTTTTTCCAAGAGACTGCTCACACCTCTTCAAGTGCACAGCTCTGATTTACCAGTCAATATCATAAAAGTGCGAACAATCCATCTCGATAGTAACATCACATCGGGAGCATTCTACAACGACAGACCGTCACGTACGATATACGAATTTGCCATTGGAGTTGATCCTGGTTTCGCTATTGACGAAACCCCTCAACATCTTATCTACCTACCTATCAACCGAAGAGAAATACACAACATAACTTTGAGAATTCTCAATCAGGAATCTGAACATGTCAATTTCCGAGGGGAGGATATCATTGTGAGACTGGAACTGAAACAGCTATTGCCGCAATAATGGGACGCTTACTCGTATTTGAGCATCCTCATAAAAGTACAAACATACCACGACCTAAGTCAGTATCAACGAAACCTTTGAAGAGATCACTTACGTTCTCCAATAAACTATTTCTACAATCGCTAGGCTATCATGTCAACTCAAGCATTCGATATCTTCCGAAAGCCAGTTTCGATGACAGCATTCGCAGAATGGAAGTCAGAACCTACTATCCCTATGTAAAGTCATTTGGGAACAACGACATAGTGGAGATTACTGTGAACTAAGCTGATTCCTGGTTATCCATGGCAGACTCGTATATTGCCGTTAAGGGTCAAATTAATGTAACGGCAGGTGCAGGTGAAGTTTCCTATCCCCTAATGCAGGAGCATTTTTCTTCGATAATATGGTTTACGAACAGTGCGGTAAAGAAATGGAATCGGTTCGCGATCCCGGTCGCGTAAGTACCATACGAGGTTATCTGTGCTATGATCCTACCGGTTCAAGAGAATTAGCTATTGCTGGCTGGAATTTTCCGGTAAACCAATTGTGAATGCAGCAGACAGATCTTTCCGAATGTACATCCCGCTCAAGCATTTGTTTTCCCTCTTCAACGACTACCAGCGAGTGACCTGCGGAAAGCAAACAATACGTTTAGTGCGAGCAAGAAATGATGATGATTGTCTTATTATTACTGATAAACCTACAAAAGCAAGCGTGACGATTGACAGCATTGAACTCAAAGTCCAGCATATTTTCCCCAACGATGATATGAAACTTAAACTGCTGCAAGCTGTTAAACGGGATACCGGCATTATTATTCCCTTTCGTAAATGGGAACTTCATGAGTTGCCTGCTCTGAAGACAGGCGCCACACGAGAAATTTGGGCTGTGAAAACTTGTGCTGCTCTAGAGAATCCTCGATACGTCATCGTTGCTTTCCAGACCAATAAGCACAGCAACATAGCAGCCAATCCCACGGAATTTGATCACATCCACATATCTAATATTCGTCTAACTCTCAATGGAGAATTTTCGCCGAACGAAAGATGGCAATTGGATTTCCCCAAGGAACGAATACGGAGAAGCCTACAAACGCTACACGGACTTTTATCCTAGTTTTGCCGACAAGAGGCACCCGCTCCTAGACTATCTCACCTTCAAGAATCACACTCTCTTCGTAATCGATTGTTCCCGACGTGAAGACAGCATGAAATCCTCCACTGTGGATGTACGTCTGGATATTGAATCTCAAACAGGTTTTCCTGACAAAACACGTGCCTTCTGTATAATCATCCACGATTGTTTGATGGAGTTTCTCCCACTCAGCGAAATTGTTCGAAACCTCTCATAAAAGAGCATATCTTCACATTACAACTTCAGTTCACCATGGAAATCGCAATCGTTGACATTCAAGGCTTCATTCTTAACGGGGAATTTGTTCCCAAAGAATTGGCTATCAAGACACATGCAACGGGTGTCATACATTACCTGTTTAAACCTCCTCTGCCATTTGAATTGCTGTGCAAGGAAGATCGACGAGCCGTGAGATATTGTGAGAATTTTCTTCATGGACTCAGCTACAATGGTGGAATCTGGGATGTAAGCCAGTTGAACATGATTTTGAATTTTCTTCTCTCCAGATGTTCTCATGTCTACGTTAGAGGTCACCAAAAATATGACTTATTAGTTAAAAAGTGTAAAAATGAGCTTGGACTCAATCATGTAAAGTTCGTAAATTTGGAGCATACCATCAACCGCATAAAGTTGAGAGATGTGACTAAGAAGGATCGTGAGACAAGTAAATATCCCATAGTCTGTGGCTATCATTATGAAGATTCTATTGAAGAATACGCAGAATACAAATGTGCTATAAAAAATTGTAATGATATTTATGATTGGTTAATCAATAAGATTTTACCTCAATAAATGAATGAAGTATAACATGCATTTTTATTTCTCAAAATTATTTTATTAACAAGTGTATAGATCTTATACATTTCAAAATAAGTTTTACCAACAATAAAATCAAAGATATAACAGCAAAACATAATAATATTAATAAGTTATTGAGTTCCCTCTGAAGTGGACTTGGTAGCTGTTGTTGACCACATGTTGCTGCGGCTTCAGTTTCCTGCTGACAATCATAATTTGCTGTTAAACCATCAAAATCCTCTTCAGTGCCAGTGTAAAAGAAAATTTTAAGTTTGTAGCGTAATGGGGTACCATCTTTTGGAAATTCTGCAAAATATGCTGGTAATAGCCCATCATTTAGCCATGTCCACCTCATTGGTGAAAAATCAGATCTATCTGAGCAATTTCTAGAAAAGCATACCGCCACATTTTCCACCCCCTGTGGTATATTTGTGTATAGCATGTTTTGTGATATAAGAGTCAATATCACAAAACTAGTAGTAATACTAGCTTTCAGTAATATCATTATTGAAAATGACGTATACGTCTTTATTCTTCAGTTATCAATTTTATAATGCAACACTTATACCTTTACACCCTGTTTTGTATTCACCCAGAAATGGCTGAGTGGAAAGAGCGCCGTGTTATGCACAGAGGTAAGTATATTCCCCATTACAGGTTCCCGGTTCGATCCCATTTCTCGGCTAACATTTCTGGCAAATTTTTTTATTATTATTTAGTTTATCTCTGGTGGGAGAGTCAACCGCATTCGTGGTAGTGGTAGTGAACAATATATATTTTAATGCAAAGACGTATTCCTACAGTATTTTGAAGTGGGTAAGATGGTTTACAGTAGTCTTATGTCAAACAAACATCGCTTTAGTTTTACTAGCAGAAAAACTATCAAGAGAATTACACCCAACTACTTAGTAGCCCACTACAAATTCGCAAATGTTCTGAAAATAGTATTTACTGCTGAGAAAATAGTCCTACGTTCAAACAATTATGAAGCTGTTCTTCAACATGAGTGCAATCAAACGAATCCATTTCCAAAAGACGAAATATCTTTTGTCACTTTTACACCACGAGGGTTTGAACAATTTCTAAACTTTATTAGTAAATACAGAGACGATAACAATGTACTGGTTTCCGAAGATTATGAAAACAATTTACGAACAACCATATGGGCAGAGGACGGAGAAAACCATTTATTTGTTGAAAAAAATAAAAGCAATAATTATAAAATTGTAATTCCTCTTAATGTATTAGCGCAAATAGATTTAGAAAAATTGTATAGTATTTATTATAATTTTAATAGAACATATTGTTTCTAAGACTCTAAGTGTATTTATTTTTTATTATTCCCAATTTCACCAACCCACACACATCTTCTAATTGGAATTATTGAAAAAATTCATTTAGATAAAACCAGTCACAGCTTGTTTTTCCCATCTATAAGCGATCACGGATTCATCGCACGGTCAACAAACTCACACACACATACCAATGACACCATAATACAGCATTCCTACAACCCACACACCAAACAAAATATTTCTCGCATTTAATTACATCCCATTTTTATTATTCAACATCTTGCCCAACAACAAACAGAGTACAATTTCTTGAAGCCGACAATGATGACAATCGCAGCCACCAGCACTGCCTTCATCCACCCCCACATTCCTGACAAACCACCCCTCGTACATGCTAAAGAAAAAACCACCCCCACATTCCTAATTAGCCATCCCTCGGACACGCCAACGAAAAACCACCCCCTTAAAATAGGGGATGAGCTAGAAGCGGCCTATAACCTCTACTTATATACATAGTAAATTAATTTTGTTGTTGTTTGTTGTTGGTGAATTATATTTGAATAATGTTTAATTCTCGAGTATTTTTTGTTACAATTATTGGTGGTGTTTCAGTGGGTAAAATAGTGAACTGGTTGATGAATTATATCGCAGATGATCTGTGTGTGAATATTGAAAAAAATATAATATTTTTTAAATATATATTTTTATTTCATTGCTATTGTACATTCAAAATTGAATTATTTGTAAATTACATATTTATCCCATAACATCAAATTCTTTATTTAAAGTCACCAGTTCAATAATTGAAATAACCAGCAAAAGATTTAATTTTTTTACACCAACATTGCGAAAATACCACACCCTAAACTCCAAATAGTCAAATTCAAGCACCCAAATAGCCAAATTCTTGCTCCTAAATATCCAAATTCCTCTCCAAAATAACCGAACAGCGCCAAAAAAACACGCGCCAGCGCAACAGGCATATAGTATACCTTCTCAAATAAATATTTCTCGAAATACCACATTCAGACGCTTGAAACATTATGAAATTTTCTAAGTCTCAAAGCTCGGCGTCCGACGAAACCAAGGAGTTGCCGTTCTTAGGCGCCACGAACTTGCGCAGACAATTTTTTACAGCCAACAAAATACCATGTCCCCCATCCAGCCCACAAATATCCAACCCGCCAACCGAACAACGCCCAAAAACACACGCCCGCGCAACGGGTATATAGTATACCTTCTCAAATAAATATTTCTAGATTAACCGCATTAGCGCAACCCCTGACTTTGTAATCAGGAAAGCCGCTTTCGATACCCGGCGAAGTTTTTAGCTTTTTTTCTTTCTAACCATCACAACCAACAACAGATGGCAGGTGTGCACCCTGCGACACACGCAACCCACAATACAATGGCTTTCATTTATTAACAGCAGATGGCGCGCACCTATGCGACACACCCTTCGCACACCCCGCAACCGCCAATGTCTTCTTCTTCCCAATGTCTTCTGCTTCTTATCCAAGCAGCAACTACCAAAAGCTCGGCAGCAGTCCCCGACGAGAATTCGATGACTGGTTACCTTTATGCCCACTTCCGCTCCATAACTCTGTTTTCTTATCTACTTATATGGAAATTCTCTTTTTTCATCGTTGTCTACTCAGTATAGTAGAGAGTTTCAATTTGCTGATGATACATCAGTCGTTGTGGGTCATACAGATATGAGAAAAGTGGCCCAATATTCCACAAGTGTAGCTGGTAAAATGAAGCAATGGTGTGATGAAAACTTATTACAGTTAAACTACTCTAAAACGGGTCTCCTTAGTTTCACTGTGAATAGAACTTGCCTTGAATCTCCTTATGTAAAACTAAACAATATGGCAATACCTGAATTGTTATCAATAAAGTTCTTTCGGTTTACAAATTGATTCCAGATTGGGCTGGGATGAACATGTTAATAAATTAGCCTCGAAACTAGCTTGTATCTGTGGTCTTTTGAGATACCTTAGACAACAAATGTCTGTGACTTCATTAAAAGTTTATTATTGTGCTCACATAGAGAGTATAATTATATATGGTATTGCTGTTTGGGGTTTAATTTCCCCTGCAATCAAAATATTTACCTGTCAATGCTGAGGTTAAAGCATAATACTTCATGCCGGCTACATTTTAGAGAACAAGGATTATTAACAGTACCCTCACGGTATTTTCTGCAGCTAGTTGTATTGGTTAAAAAACAACCGCTTCTGTTTACTACTAATGCCGACGTTTACACAGGAGAAATGCATATGCAGACAAGGCAAGGTGGGGAACTCAGAATTCCAGGACACAGGTCAGCATTTAGAGTACTCACTACAGAGCGATAAAAGTGTTTAGGTCACTACCAAATTATTTCTCCAAAATTCATAATATTAAATAATTCAGAAATTCTGTCATTGTATACTAAAAGAAAAAAAGTTATTATAATTTTGAAGAATGGGTACTTTAAAGTTGATTGTGAAACGTTTGTGTTTTTTCTTCTTTATTTGTCTTTCTCTTCTGTGTACATACTGTAACTTTAGATAAATTCTCTGCTGTAATTTAACGTTGCTTTGTCTGTTATTGATTTATGGCAATAAAGAACGGCAGCATACTCCCCTATTACTATTCTGGTCTTTCTATCTTTGTTAGCACAGCGTCCCGATTGATATTCTTGCTCATTTTGTTTGTTGATGTTTTTATGTTCTTTGGAATGAATACTGTTTTTACGTTGCTTTCGCCAGGGACGGAGTGGATAAAATTGTATAACACTGCCTTCCCTGTAACTCTGATCGTCCCAATCAGAAACATCCTCTCCATGGTAGGGAGCGAGTCGATCTAAATGGACAGTTTCAGCTTAGCCCTGGGCTTTCGATGGATACGGTAGACGACGTCATTAATTTTCTTGACCAGTCAGGCCGATGTAAGCTTTGGAGATTTACCCTTGCTCCGTTGGGGGCTGTATAGCCAGACTTTGTCCCTCTCTTGGAACCCAACTGAATTGGACTTGAGGTCATATCACGTCTTCATCCGGTCACTGGTGGCCAACATATGCGTTCGGGTTAATTCGTGTATTGCTAGCATGTTATGACGGAGCTAGTCGGTATAATCGTTGATGTCTTGGGAAGGTTCTTCGGGGGAGCCAAAAGTCAAATCGCAGGGTAATCCCAGCTCTTTTCCGAATAGGACCTTGGCTGTAGTCAGGCCACCATTCCGTCTGACTGTGGGTGCAATGGTGTTGTTCTCGTTTTCCTAATCCCCAACATCGTGCAGACCTTCTGCAATACATTCGATTCGAAGTTACTCTCCTGGTCTGAATGTAGTCCTATCGGGTCGCCATACCTGCTGAATAGCTGTTCTACTAGCACCGTCAGTACCGTAGTTGGTTGAGTATCGCATATGTCTCAGGCCATTTGTTGAAGTAATCCATTGCGACCCGAATGTATTTGTTCCTTTGTTCCCCTCTCAGACTCGAGAAACGGACCGGCGACATCGATGGCAATTCTCTCAAATAGGACGCGCACATTGTACTGCTGCATACTACCCTTGGTCCGGATCTACTGGCTGCACAGGTGTCACATTTCCGGCACCAAGCTCTGACGCCTTCGAAGTAATTTACCCAGTAGTATCGCTGGCGAACTTTGTCTAGTGTTTCATTCATGCCCAGATGGCCCTCGGTAATCCCATCATGTACTTCGGTCAGGATGGCTGGTACTTTTTCTTCGGAACTACAAATTGAGGCTTGGTTTGTCGGCCATCAGCGCTTTCCCAATCTCACTTGAGCATTCCATTGTCTACTCTTAGGGAGTCCCATTGGGCCCATAACGATTTCAGCACGCCGGAGTATCTAGCTACCTATCTAGATTGGTTGGATGTCTGGTTCAGCTATTTGGTCCTGGATGCACTGTTCCGTTGTCCAGTCTTAATTGACCTGAACTCGGATCTGCCTGATGGAGATACCCTCTCGCGGTTCCGTCTTCAGACAATGTCCACATTCCGCTCTACAGGGTCTTCTGGATAGGGCATCGGCATTATTGTGCAAATGGCCGGCACGGTGATCCACCTGGCCAGTTGTCCTTCCGGTATCTTCATGTCCAGCAGCCATTTTAGGGGGGCTGCAACGGAAGGTCTCTTTCTCAGTGGTCTGGCGATGTAGAGGCGCGGCAATGGTGACAAATCCTTCAACAAATCTCCTGTAGTAGGAACAGAGGCCCAAGAAGCCTCTGAGTTCATGCCTGTCTCTTGGGACTGGCCAATCCGGGATGGCTTCTATCTTGTCCTCGTTGGTGCAGATTCCTGACTCGGAAACGACGTGGCCCAAAAACTCTACTTCTTTTTGGAACATGGAACACTTCTTCCACTTCTCCATATTAACCCGCTCAGTACATACTCCATTAGCGTCTAGAATGTTGCGGGAGAATCGCATAGCCCAAAGCAGTTTCTTTCAACCAGGAAGAGTCACCATTTCAAGGGCTGCTAGCTGGTCTGAACAAAATATTAGAACGGTCACAAAGAAATGGCACCAGAGGAGCATGTTACCGCTGTGGACGGGCAGGGCACTTTCAACGTGATTGTCGAATGAGGCTACCTGAACGATCACCGACCAGGGGTAACCAACAGAACAGCCACATGTCCAGGGACCGTCAGCCAGTCAGCAAAAGGGGGCTAATGCTGACTAATCCTCCACCAGCCCCCAGGATAGTATCCATCAGGGGATTTTGCCGAGATAGCGGCAGCCTAGTCATCAGAGGCACCATCAATAGGCGAGCAGTTACCATCACCATCGATAATTCATCAGAAATTCATCAGCAATTCGGCCAGTTACCAATAACATCCAGCTCAGAACAGTCACCGGCGAGTCCATGTCAATACAGGGTGAGGCAGATGTCGTGCTACAGATAGGGGACAACATGATCCGGCATAGGGTCCTGGTAGCGAATATTGAGGACGATTTTATACTGGGAATGGACCTAATTAGTCAGCATGGATGTTCGACCCGAGAAATGATGTTCTTCGGTTCCTAAATGAGGAATTTGTATTGACACGGCCCGTCAACAGTTCAGTCACCCCCATAAAAATTGTGGCGAAATCTTCAGCTCATGACTACATAGTTGGACCGCCTATAGTTAAAACCGGACGAGATATACCAATCAGAGTCCTGAATTTGTCCAACAACGACATCAGAATTGCCAATGGTCAAGAGATAGCTTGTTTCGAGCCAGTAGAGACCATCATCAATTGCGAAGAAGAGTACCAGACGTCTGTGAAGGAGACAGGGTCCAGTAAAGAGTTCCTACAACAGTTTGCCGACCATTTGACACACTTGACACCAGAGACCCAGACGAAAGCCAAGCACTTTATCACAAAGCACTGGCAAATTTTTAATAGTCAAAATGGAACTACCGGTCGCACCAACATCATCCAGCATCGTATAGATACCGGAAAGGCTCAACCCATCAGAATACCACTTAGACGACTACCATTGGGGCAACAACAGGCAGTCGAGGAAAACATCGACTTCATCTTACAAAATGGAGTTATTGAGCCATCCATCAGCTCATGGTCTGCTCCCGTCGTGCTAGTTAAAAAGAAGGATGGAACAACCCGATTTTGCGTGGATTACAGAAAGCTGAATGATGTCACGAAGAAAGACAGCTATCCACTACCCCGAATCGATTACACTCTGACCACACTAGCAGGCTCCCGTTGGTTCTCCACACTAGACATAAAAAGTGGGTATTGGCAGGTTGGTCTACACGCAAACGACAGAGCCAACACAGCCTTCTCCACCAGTAAAGGGCTGTTTCATTTTACGGTCATGCGCTTTGGGTTATGTAATGCACCCGCTACATTTGAGAGGCTAATGGAGTATGTTCTGAGCGGGTTAACATGGAGGACGTGCTAAGTATACCTCGACGACATCCTAGTCATTGGTCAGACATTCAACGACAATCTGAATAACATGGGCGAAGTATTCTCCAGAATTAATAACGCCAACCTGAGACTCAACCGAAGAAGTGTTCCTTGTTCCAAAAAGAAGTAGAGTTTTTGGGCCACGTCGTTTCCGATTCAGGAATCCGCACCAACGAGGACAAGAGGGAATCGATCCGTGATTGGCCAATCCCGAGAGACAAACATGAACTGCGAAGCTTCTTGGGCCTCTGTTCCTACTACAGGCGATTTGTTGGGGGATTTGCCACCATTGCCGCACCTCTACGTCGGTAGACCACTGAGAAAGAGATGTTCCATTGGAATCAGGATTGCGAAACATCATTTAGGCGACAGAAGGCAGCACTATGTTCCAACCCAATCCTAGCCTTTCCTACACAGTCCGACAAGTGCATCTTAGACACCGACGCCAGCAACACAGGTTTGGGGGCCTTCCTATCCCAGGTGCAAGATGGTGAAGAGAGGGTGATCGAGTACTACAGCCGTGGATTCTCGAAACCGGAAGAAATTATTGCGTCACCAGAAAATAACTTCTGGCAATAATAAGGGCTGTAGACACCGGAAGGACAACTGGCCAGGTGGATGGAGAAACTACAGCAATACGATTTGAATGCCCACTTTGCACAATAATGCCGATGCCCTACCCAGAAGACCCTGTAGAGCAGAATGCTAACATTGTCTGAAGACGGAACAGCGGGAGGGTATCTCCATCAGACAGATCCGAGTGCAGGCTAATGAAGACTGGACAACGGAACAGTGCATCCAGGACCAAATGGCTGATTCAGGCATCGAACCAATCTTGTCACTCAAAACGAGAGGGGCACCCAGGCCACGATGGGACGAGGTAGCTAGATACTCCGGCGTGCTGAAATTGTTATGGGTTCAATGGGACTCTCTAAGAGTAGACAATGGAATGCTCAAGCGAGTTTGGGGAAGCGCTGATGGACGAGAAACCAAGTCCCAACTGGTAGTTCCGAAGAAAAGGTACCAGCCATCCTGACCGAAGTACATGATGGGATTACCGGAGGCCACCTGAGCATGAATAAAACCCTAGACAAGGTTCGCTAGCGGTATTACTGGGTGAATTACTTCGAAGACGTCAGAGATTGGGACCGCCAATGTGCCACTTGTACAGCCAGTAAGGGCCCGAAGAACCGGACCAAGGGCAGAATGCAGCAGTCCAATGTGGGCGTCCTATTTGAGAGACTTGCCATCGATGTCGCCGGTCCGTTTCCAGAATCTGAAAGGGGAAACAAATACATTCTGGTCGCATTGGATTACTTCAGCAAATAGCCTGAGGCATACGCGATACCCAACTAAGAGGCAACCATGGTAGCGAAGGTGCTAGTAGAACAACTATTCAGCAGGTTTGGCGTCCCGACCAGGGGCGTAACTTCGAATCGAATGTATTCCAAAAGGTCTGCACGATGTTGGGGATCAGGAAAATGAAAACAACACCATTACACCCACAGTCAGGCGGAATGGTAGAAAGATTCAACAGGACCTTGGAACAACACCTATCCAAGGTCCTCAGCAATAACCAGCGTGATTGGGATGAGCATATTACCCTATTCCTGTTGGCATATCGCTCTGCCGTACATAATATTACAGGCCTGACCCCAGCAAGGGTCCTATTCGGAAAGAAGCTGCGATTATCCTCCGATTTGGCATTTGGCTCCCCCGAAGAACCTTGCCAAGACATCGACAATTATGCCGACCAGCTCCGACATAACATGCTGGCAATACACGAATTAGCCCGAACGCAGATGTTGGCGGCCACCAGTGACCGGATGAAGACGCGATACGACCTCAAGGCCAATTCAGTCGGGTTCCAGGAGAGGGACAAAGTCTGGCTGTACAACCCCCAACGGAGCAAGGGTAAATCCCCAGAGCTTAACCCGCCTTGGAAGGTCCACATGAGGTGGTCAACAGGCTTAATGACGTCGTCTACCGGATCCGCCGAAACCCCAAGGCTAAGTTGAAGGTGGTCCATTTAGATCGACTCGCTCCATACCATGGAGAGCATGTTTCTGATCGGGACGATCAGAATTAAAGGGGGGCAGTGTTAGGAAATTTACCAAAGCCGACCCTGTTTCATTTGAGTACGACACCGATCGCTTCGGCAGCGGGAGGATTAATGACTGCTTTTTGCGAGAATTTTCGATGCTGGTTTTGAAAATGAAACAGGCCACGATCGCGAGTTGGTTAGTCAGCGAAGACGAGTGTATATCGTAATATTATTGTGAATCAGCTGTTCTGTATAATTTGATGGAATTAAAGTTCTAGAAAAGTGAAAGTGAATATTAGTTTTATAATTTTAAACTGAACCGACGGACTATATAACAATATTAAGAGTCCCTTCGTTTATTCAAAATCAATAAATTATAGTAAATAAATATAAAATCCCGTTAATATACAATACCAACACAAAATTTGCTTTTCTGTCTAATAAACCCTTAAATTTTCTATTTGCGATATTTTAAATTAGAGACTTGACGTACGTCAGAACGCACAAAAAGAGCAAGTTTGTGGATGGTAGAGACAAGCATTGCAAACTAAAACTGCCGCTCCTTTATAAGTATAATTATGATTTTGCTTTTTTATTAAAAAAATAATTATATTCTAATGAAAACCCCTAAATCTGTTTTTACAAGTGGTACTAGATTACAAAATCTGCAAAGTCACTAAAGAGTTCTTTTGTTTTAAGTTATCAAGAATAAAAAATGGACCAACTGTATTAAATTTCTTTGTTAAAATTACTTTATGTATCTTTTAGAATGTTTTTATTTCTTCTCTAAATTTATTCAATATGGCATTAGCAGATTTACAGTCTAAGCCGACTATATGTCGACTAGAGTTTCAATAGTTTACCAGCAATATTTGCAACCGCTCTATATAATGGTTAATAAAAAGCTCACGCACGGCCTTGACAGAAAATAAATTTAATGCATTAGATATTTCTTTTACGCGGGAACTGATAGCAATAAGCATAATCGAAGTTTCAAATATCATATCCGACACGAAAGAATATTTTATAGATTCAGCGATATGTTGTATACGCGGCAACGATGTGGTCGTCAAATCAACCACGTTACGTCATAGTTTCTATGCAATGGCTTTAAAACTGATAGTAGTGATAGTACTATGGCAGAGTATAATGTTGGGTTTACCAATGATAAGTAAGTGAAAAAATTGCCCAAATGATAGAAAAATGGAAACTTATCTAATGAGGAATTTTTATGTGTATATTTGGCAGAACACTGACTAATGAAAAGTTATTGAGAAAGTACTGCAATGAGTTACCTATATATATATATATATATATATATATATATATATATATATATATATATATATAGGTTCCGGGTGAGAACCGCGTCTGAATTTATTATATCACCCGGAACCTAGCCTTGTTCATAGTAATGACCGCGGAAGGCTCTCAGAACATATATATATATATATATATATATATATATATATATATATATATGTTATATCACACATCAGTTAATTACCTTTTTAAAAGATATTTTTATTTAACTAAACACAATTATAACTTTTAAAATAGAAATGAAAAAATAACAATATAACTGACAAAAGTTCTGAGGAATGATGAATACAACATTAGAGCAGTTTTACAATTTATAACATATTGTTGTGAACTCCGTGGTTTAATTAATTAACTTTAAAAACTAATATTCACTGTCACTTTCTAGAAACTTTTATTTTTACATAAAACTTCAAACATTTCCAACAGTTGTTTCTAATATTATTTACATCGAAATCATAACAACGAAATAAGCTGCACGCACTAATACTTACTAACTGCTGAAATTAATGTCTCTTTATATAGGTTAATTTGTCGTTCTCGATGGTACCTTTTTCTGCCCAGCGTCGAGAATACTGTTTGGCGCCAGTCTAACTTTTTATTAACTCAGCGATTGATGTCTCATCGGAATGAAGCCAAGGCCGGCTTAGGTAAATTTCGTAACACTGTCCGCCCTTTAATTATGATCGTCCCGGTCAGAAACGTCCTCTCCATGGTAGGGAGCGAGTCGATCTAAATGAACCACCCTCAACTTAGCCCTGAGGTTTCGACGGATACGGTAGACAACATCATTAATACTTTTGACCACCTCGTATGGACCATCTCAGGCGGGTGTAAGCTTTGGAGATTTACCCTTGCTCGGTTGGGGGTTGTACAGTCAGACATTGTCCCTCTCTTGGAACCCGACTGAATTGGCCTTGAGGTCATATCGCGTCTTCATCCGGTAACTGGTCGCCAACATCTGCGTTCGGGCTGATTGATGTATTGTCAGCATGTTATGTCGGAGCGGGTCGGCATAATCGTTGATGTCTTAGCAAGGTTCTTCGGGGGAGCCAAAACCCAAATCGCAGGGTAATCGAAGCTCTTCCGGCTGGAGTCAGGCCTGTACTATTATGTACGGCTGAGCGATATGCCAACACGAATAGGGGAATATGCTCATCTCAATCACGCTGGTTACTGCTGACGACTTTGGATAGGTGTTGTTTCAAGGTTCTGTTAAATCTGGAATACATTCGATTGAAGTTACGGGCTTGGTCTGAATATAGTTACATTTGGAAGCCAAATCTGCTGAATAGCTGTTCTACTAGCATCGTCGCTACCGTGGTTGCCTCTTTATTGGGTATCGCATATGCCTCAGGCCATTTGCTGAAGTAATCCATTGCGACCAAAATTTTTTTGTTCCCCCTCTCAGACTCGGGAAACGGACCGGCGACATCGATAGCAATTCTCTCAGATGGGACGCCCACATTGTACTGCTGCATTCTGCCCTTGGTCCGGGTTTTCGGGCCCTTACTGGCTGCACAGGTGTCACATTTGCGCCACCAAGCTCTGACGTCTTCGAAGTAATTCACCCAGTAGTACCGTTGGCGAACTCTGTCTAGGGTTTTATTCATGGCCAGATGGCCTCCGGTAATCCCATCATGTATTTCGGTCAGGATGGCTGATACCTTTTTCTTCGGAACTACCAGTTGGGACTTGGTTTCTCGGCCAAAAGTGCTTTCCCAAACTCGCTTGAGCATACCATTCTCTACTCTTAGAGAGTCCCATTGGGCCCATAACGATTTCAGGACGCCCGAGTGTCTAGCTACCTCGTCCCATCGTGGACTGGGTGCCCCTCTCTTTTTGAGTGACAGGATTGGTTCGATGTCTGGAACAGCTATTGGTCCTGGACGCACTGTTCCATTGTCCAGTCTTCATTGGCCTGCATTTGGATCTGTCTGATGGAGATACCCTTTCGCTGTTCGGCCTTCAGACAATGTCCGCATTCTGTTCTACAGGGTCTTCTGGGTAGGGCATCGGCATTATTGTGCAAACGGCCGGCACGATGTTCAACCTTGAAATCGTATTGCTGTAATTTTCCATCCACCTGGCCAGTTGTCCTTCCGGTGTCTTCATGTCCAGCAGGCATTTGAGGGCGGCATGATGTGTTCGGATTAAGAAATGAATACCATAGAGGTATTATTTATTATTTCAAGAAGTTCTTTTCTGGTGACGCAATAATTTCTTTTCGGTTTCGAGAATCCACGGCTGTAGTACTCGATCACCCTCTCGTCACCATCTTGCGCCTGGGATAGGATGGCCCCCAAACCTGTGTTGCTGGCATCGGTGGTGTCTAAGATGAACTTGCCGGAAAGGCTAGGATTGGGCTGGAACATAGTGCTGCATTTAGTCGTCTGAATGATTTTTCACAATCCTGATTTCAAAGGAAGGTCTGTTTCACAGTGGTCTGCCGATGTAGAAAGTCCCGCAACAATTCGCCTGTAGTAGGAACAGAGGCCCAAGAAGCTTCGGAGTTCATGCTTGTCGCTTGGAACTGGCTAATCACGGATGGCTTCTATCTTGTCCTCGTTGGTGCGGATTCCTGACTCGGAAACGACGTTGCCCATAAACTCTACTTCTTTTTGGAACAAGGAATACTTCTTTGGGTTGAGTCTCAGGTTGGCGTTATTAATTCTGGAGAATACTTCGCCCAGGTTCTTCAGATGGACGTCGAATGTCTGACCCATCACCAGAATGTCGTCGAGGTATACTAATCACGTCCTCCATGTTATCCCGCTCTGGGCATACTTTATTAGCTTCTCGAATGTTGTGGGAGCATAACATAACCCAAAGGGCATGACCGTGAACTGCCAATTTCCACTCTTTAGGTCTAGTGTGGAGAACCAACGGGAGCCTGCTAGTGTGGTCAGAGTGTCATCAATTCAGGGTAGTGGATAGCTGTCTTTCTTCGTGATATCATTCAGCTTTCTGTATTCCACGCAAAATCGGGTGGTTCCATCCTTCTTTTTAACTAACACGACGGAAGCAGACCCTGGGCTCATGGATAGCTCAATAACTCCATTTTGTAACATGGACTCGATGTTTTCCGCCACTGCCTGTTGTTGCCCCAATGGTAGTCGCCTAGGTGGTATTCTAGTGGGCTGAGCCTTACCGGTATCTATTCGGTGCTGGATGATGTTTATACGATCAGTGGTTCCATCTTGTCTGTTTAAAAATTTGCCAGTGCTTCGTGATAAACTGCTTGGCTTTCTTCTGTTCCTCTGGTGTAAGGTGTGTCAAGTGGTCAGCAAACTGTTGTAAGTATTCTTTACTGGGCCCTTTCTCCTTCGTCCATGTCTGGACACTTCCTTGCAATTGATGATGGTCTCTACTGGCTCGAAACAAGCTATCTCTTGACCATTGGCGATTCTGATATCGTTGTTGGACAAATCCAGGACTGTTATTGGTATTTCTCGTCCGGTTTTGCATATAGCCCGTCCAACTAAGTAGTCATGAGCTGGGTGTAAGGGGTCCACCATTCCAACACAGCTCCCAGGATTGCTTTCTAGCTGCCCATGAATAATCAGTTCTATTCGACCGGGAATTCTGGTTGAGGATTTTGCCACAATTTTTATGGAGGTATCTGAACTGTTCATG
The DNA here is from genome assembly GCA_034190945.1 of Octodonta nipae. Classification (NCBI taxonomy): domain Eukaryota; kingdom Metazoa; phylum Arthropoda; class Insecta; order Coleoptera; family Chrysomelidae; genus Octodonta; species Octodonta nipae. Next base: position 76,673,760 of record CM067218.1, on the reverse strand, counting down.
GGCCGTGTCAATACAAATTCCTCATTTAGGAACCGAAGAACATCATATCAACATAAATCTATGCTGGCTGATTAAGTCCATACCCAGTATGAAATCGTCCTCAATATTCGCTACCCGGACTCCATCCCGGATTCGGACGTCCCCTATCTGCATTACTATATCTGCTTCACCCTGTATTGATTTGGAATCGCCGGTGAATGCTCTGAGCTGGATGCTTTTGGTAACTGGCCGGATTTCTGATGCTCTCAAAACCCTGGACTTGGCAATGGCGGCGCCGGTGTCGATGGTGACGGTAATTGCTCGGCCATTGATGGTGCCTCTGATGACTAGGTTGCTGCTATCTCGGCAAAATCCCCGGATGGATAACGTTTTGGTGGCTGGTGGAGGGTTAGTTTGCATTCGGCCCCTTATGCTGACTGGCTGACGGTCCCTGGATATGTGGCTGTTCTGTTGGTTACCCCTGCTCGGTGATCGTTCAGGTAACCTGACTCTGCAGTTGCGTTGGAAGTGCCCTGTCCTTCAACAACGGTAACATGCTCTTCTGGTATCAGTTGTCTGTGAACGTTCTAATAGTTTGCTCATACGAGCCAACAGTGTTTGAAATGGTGACTCTGGCTCTTCCTGGTTGATACCGTTGATGAAACTCTGTGTGGTCAACTGGTCTTTCGTTTCCTCTGGCAGGTCTGGGCACGACAAGTGTACTGACCGTCTAAACTCTGCTTTGAATTTTTGAAGGCTCTCTTCGGATTTTTGATTTTTTCCACTTAGTTGCACCTGGTATACTTGGCTCAAGGACTGATTGTCGTATCTTTTGTCCAGAATGGCGATGATCTTGTCAAAATTGCCTTGTTCATCGACTGGAATGCTTTGGAGGAGTTCTAAGTCCGGACCTCTTAAGGAAATTACAAGAGAGGTAGATTTTTCTTCGTTATCCCATCCATTAGCTGTAGCCACGGCTTCAAATTGCCATTTATACATGGGCCAAGATGAACTGCCATCAACTGTGGGTGGTTTACTAAAGGAACTTTTGGTACTGACGATGTGTTGGTGTTTCCCTCTCTGCAAATCTTATTGTAGTTGTTTAATTTCGGTCTCTACTTTGTTTTGGATGGCGCTAATTTCAAATTTCATCTAGTTCTGGATGGAATCGATGTCATCTACTTTGGTTTCAAGAGTATCCACGGTATTTTTTATGACCCTCATGTCGTCGTTTATTTCTTTTATGTTTGATTCCATTATTTGCACTCTTTCATTAATTTTTTCATTAACTTGCGATTACGATTTTAACTTCACTTAATCCTGTACTTCTGATCACCAAATTGTTGTAAACTCCGTGGGTTCATTTAATTAATTTTAAAAATTAATATTCACTGTCACTTTCTAGAAACTTTTTTTTACACATAAAACATCAAATATTTCAGCTGATTCTAATATTATTTACATCGAAATCATAACAACGAAATAAGCTGAACATACTAAGACTAACTAACTGCTGAAATTAATGTCTCTTTATATAGGTTAATTTGTCGTTCTAGATGGTACTACCTTTTTCTGCCCAGCGTCGAGAATACTGTTTGGCGCCATTTCGAAAATTCGAGTCTAACGTTTTATTAACCCAGCGATTGATGTCTCATCGGAATGAAGGGTCGGCTTAGGTAAACAATATAATATACCGTTTAAGCAAAGTCAATATAAAATAGTTAATGGTACAGCATCAATTTTTACTTCAAGTTCTGGAGTATCGTCGGTTGGATTCAGGAGGCTATGTAGCTTTTTTTTGGGCTTAGGGCTTCATGGTGCTGTAGGTGGCGTGTGCTGAATAGCGGAGCTGGGTGTAGTGGTCTTCTTGAGCCTCTTCTGGATTGACTTCATTGTGAGGAGTAAAATCACAATTACTACTAAGATGGTCGTTGTGATTGTGAGCCAGACAATATGCTTTTCTAAGGGTGGTTGTTCCATCAGCTTTTCCAGTTCCATAGAATATTGGGAGAGCTTATGGTTGGCAAGATCTAGGTCTTGTACATCTAATTCTTGCAACTGTAGTGGTGTTAGGTTTGGCATCTCATTGGCGGCTGGCATGCCGTTGCAGCAGTTGAAAGGAATATCCACTGGGTGGTTTCTTTTAGTTCTTGTAGCATGGACCCTTGTGTTTTCTATAAAGGCATTGCAATCGGGTTGGGTTTGCATCACTGAATTTGTCATCTTCCCCTTTGCATTTGATCGTGATGGTCAGTGGTCTTGAAATCGAGATCAACCAAAAGTTTAAGTTAATCTCTTGGATATTATAGTCTTCTGCATATAATATTACACTTTTGCAGATGGCTGGAAGTGTGACTGGCTGTCTAAGAAGTCGCATATGGCATCTATGTCTATTGGATGTGATATGGCTTTGGAACAAATCTTATAATTTTAGTCTGAAGTTGGCAGACAATGTGAGATCAACCACTTCAAGACGATGGAAGTCCAATGAAACTTCGAGGAAAATCTTATAATGTTTTGTTAATGGCTTGCAATCTTCGAAGGATGTGTATAATAACGAATCGTCGTCTCTCGTGATAAATTTTGATAAATTTCGTCTTTAATGTATATGTTCGATCGTCTAAGATTGGGATATGATAAAGGTGATAAAGCATGTAAATCTTAAGATTCCCTAATGAAATTTTGAGTACAAAAATGATTTTGATGTGAATCTGAGAAGCATCTATTCTATCAAATCGATGAGCAACATTTGAATGAAGATAGTAAGTAGTAAATTATTTTTTTAAGGGAATCTACCAAATCTACGGGTGTTATGACCGAACTATGTAAAAATGTTAAGCGGCCGAAAGAGACTGCAGTTAAAACATCACTGGGAGTGTTTTCGGTAAATATGTAACTCTCCATTAGGCTTTCACACATATCCAAGATATTGATTTGAAATTCCTGAAAATCAAGATAATTCGAAATGTATAAAATTGACTGCCTTATTTTTTCTTATTCGAGAATAGTTTCTCCTCAGATTGAAATTTTTGTAAAGTGTAGTTAAGGCTCGTAAGGACTGAAGTCGTTACAGATATTTGTTTTTTACTAAGTCTTGAATTTGGTGTTGGTCATTAGTAATTTAAGTCATACAGTCATTTATGTATTCACTATCTTTTGCGTCTAAGTTTCATGAAATAGTTTTCCAAACTAATCCCAGACCGTTAATAAGTCCGCGTTTTCTTCTATTAGTAGGGTAAGTTTGGTATAGGTGTCTGTATTTTTGGTTTAAATGATTTTGTATTAGTTGTGTTTTCGTTAATAGTCTCTAAAATTCGGTTTAGTATAGCGTCATTATTTGAAATAGCATCTTTGAAAGGGCTGAGGTCTTTGAAGACAAGAAGTGTCCATTTGTCGTTAGAAAATTTAAGTGTGCCTTCTTCATAGAAAAAAACTCCTAGTGTATTGTTAACAGGTGAAATAGAGTATTGTTGGAGGTTCACGACTGAAAACAGTCCACAGAATCTGAAAAGAAGAGATTCATTCAAAATAGGGTTTTAGTCTGTCAAACTTAATTTTACTAATTTGGTTAGTTTGTAAATTTATTATGGTGGCAGAGTTTTTTCGTATCGCGGTAATTTCAAAAGTTCCATTGAATTTGTTTTCGGAATTGCTTTTATCTGAGATTCTTTCACGTAAACTTTGTCGTCTACTTTGTATTCTGGTTGGTTAGTCAAAACATGTTTGTCAAATCTAACTTTAGATTTTTGATTTTGTTGGTCGGTTTTGCGCGGGCAAGTCTATAATAGTAGTTCATTCTGTTGTTAAGGTCCCTAAAGTATATACAAATGAGTTTTTCTTGGTCGTAAATTGTTTTCGGGGGACTACTAGAAGTGTGTCCGGAAATAAGTTCTTGGTGCGTGAAACCGGTAGTCTTGTTTTTAGTGTTGTAGCAGATAACTGCGTAAGGGAGGACGTTGAATGAATGTTCGTCCAGATGTTCAGCTGTATTTGCCCTTATCATTTCCGCTAAAGTCGCGTGAAACCTTTCCGTTTGATTCGGGATGGTGGACACTTGAAAAAAAGAGTTTTATGTCATATAGTTCGCACAGGTCCCTTATGAGAGTGTTATCAAATTCACGTCCATAGTCACAATGGATGCGAAGAGGTGTATCGTAATGTTGGAAGAATATTAGGAGGGGGTTTACTACAGTTTTAGCTGTTTTGTCACCAATTGGGTAGGCCTGAGTAAATTTGGTGAGCTCATCCCTAATAGTTAGTGCGTAGTTTCTAGTTAGATATTCGAAAATGATGATACGTTCGAAGGGCGTTTTTGGTGTTTCAGTTATGACAAAAGGAGCACTTAGGTTTTTTCTACAGAACTTTACCTTTTGGCAGGTTTCGCAGGCCTTAATAAATTGCTCTACAGTTTTGAATAGTCCAGTCCATTATACTTTTCCATAATACGTCAGAAGGTCTCATTGATTCCACGATGGAGGTTATTTTTGCCGCAGTGGTTTGCAGTATAACGGGAATTTCGTCTTGTGCAGGAGTTGTCACAATGTTTTGACAATTTTTTAGTTTTACGTCTTTGTCTGCGGGCATAAGGAGACAATTCTATTTTTGAATAATCGATTATCGACTCGGTTTTATATAGTTGAACAAATCGATTAAAATGTGTTGTCATTTATTCGTCATGATTATCGTGTTCTTGATCATTATTGGAATCTGGTTGTTCTGGGTCTGTTTCGTTATTTGCAAAAATATTGATTTTGGAAATAAAGTCAATGCATTGTTTAAAGTGGTTGATTTTAATTCGGGAAAGAGCATCTGCGTTGAAGTTCACCTTGCCGGGCGTGTATTCGATTTTATACTTTTACTCCTCTAGCTTGAGACGCCATCTAGCTAGACGACTGTCAGAATCTTTGATAGAGAAGAGCCAAGTAAGCTTTCTCTTCCAAAAAGATAAGGCCGTAGTGCCGTTTAAGGTTTTAAGGAATTCAATTATTTGATTATTTTGAAATATTTGATTACCTATTTGATATTTTTATTTTATTTGATTATTTGAATCGAGATTTTATTTGATTATTTGAATTGAAATATTTATTTGATACATTTTGATTTAGTTTATATATTTATTTTATTATTTCATAATACCGTTCTATTATCCAAAATATCGTTTATTCCCCATTTATATACATTTGCTTAATAATTTTTATACAATATTTTAATTGACACCCATTTTACAAATCCTCGTTTATGCTTACTCTTTTAGTTTATTTTTTTCATCTGTGTTCACTTTTAATTCTAACATATCGAAATTGCACAAGGAACAAACAATACAGTTTTCGATGACACCGAAAAGTACCGGTTATCGGAAATATTTTCTATCATTCCGGAATTTGAAGGCGATCAAATCTCCCTGGCCACCTACATATACGCATGTAATTGTGTGTACAACATGTCGACTGCATATCAATAATATCTGCTAGTCATTCATATTAAAAATAAACTTAGAGGCAAAGCTGCTCAGTTAGTCAATTCGAGAAACCCCGCTTCATATTTGGAAATTAAGCAGCTTCTAACACTGCATTTCGGAGACTCGAGTGATCTGTCGTCTTTGATTCATGATCTCCAATGCTTAAAACAACTTGCCAACGAGTCCCCTCTGACCTTTTATAATAAGCGTCAGGTTTTGAGTGCAAAAATGCCCTCATGTATTCAAAAATCCTCGGGCTAACCAATGAACAAAAAGATGCAAAGACTACACTTGTTAATACCATGGTGCTAAACATGCTTCTTACAAAATTAGAACCACGACTAGGCCAAATAATTCGTGCCAGCAATCCCAAGGACCTTCTGGAGGCACACTTTCGAATCAGAAGAGAACTTCAGTTGGCCTACTTTGAAGAATAAAAAATACACAAATTTGTTCCTTCTAAACCCACATTTCAGGTTCGAAAGCCACCACAACTGCCGAAATGTTTAAATTGTAGGACGATTAGGCCACATTGCAGTAGATTGTCGGTTGCGATAACAAAACAACCCTCAATCTTACAACCAAAATATTAGACCAAATTTTGTAGGGCCAAATCAATCTTCAAGGCCAAATCCACCCCCAAATACTAACAAACAAAGTCCACCATTTCGACCGACGAATTTTCAAAGACCCCCTTTTAAGCCGAATCAATTCCGACCGTCTGTAATACAGACCAATCCCACTATCGTCCAGAAAGGACACCCCATTTTAACTACCATCAAAATGGTGAATATTGTCAACATCCTGAAACCGATTAGGTTTATTATACTGATAATAACGAACACTGTTTTGACGATATCAGTCAGAATTATGTAAGCCCCGACTTCGAAGAAATACCCGATGATACCACCATTGAACCTTTCAATACCGACGAATACCAGGATTTTCTAGCTCTCCCGAGCCTAGATCAACCCTCCGATTCAACAACTATTTCCGAAGTACAAACCCAAATCCAGAATTTGAATCTGAAAGATTTCGACCCAAGTGCGAATTTCCCGGAACAAGCATTTCTCTAAGTCCTCTCCTAAATGTCAACTCCAAAAATTTGTATTACATTCACGTCGCTTCCGGAAAATTCAAACTTCTTATTTATATCGGTGCTGGTATCTCCATTTGTAAAGAAAACACTGTTAAAAATTTTCGCCAAAGATTTCCCGAAAAAGTGACAATCCAAGGTATCACTCATGAGAAAATTCCAATCTCTCAATCCACCCTCATTCCGTTCGCCCTAGGTAATCTCCATAAGGTTTTTATCTACGATCTAGATATTGAGTTCGATGGAATATTAGGTCTTGATTTTCTTGAGCATTACGGATGTATTGTTGACTTAACATCAAAACAGTTAATAACGAACTTCAAAACTATTACCCTACATAAAGTCCCGGATCACGATCAACCTAAAACACAACCGACAGATATTCCCAATACTAAAATACCAACTTGTACTCATAACAATCGAATAACTACCCAGGCACGTACAGAACAAATTTTCAAACTAAAATGTGAACTTACAAATACTGACGCAATTTTACCGACACAAGTAGTCGATAAAGTACGACTTCCCAATGCAGTTGTACATATTAATTCAAAAGGAGAACTTCTGACTTCGATAATAAACGCCAACGCCATGCCCAAAACTGTTAATTTTTCCAATCTTCAATTAGAACCCCTTGACCATACACACCCTCTCTTAAATCTGAATACACAGGATTCATCTGACTCTATAAACTTTTACAGAAACTTTACTATCAGGGAACAAATTCGGACAGAACATCTTAACGATGAAGAGCGAGAACTTGAACTTGAACTTGAAGGTGATGTTTTGACTTTTACTAACACTCTATTGACACCAACAATGCCAAGTCCGTTGTCACAAAATCTTATAGATATCCTCAAGTCCATAAGGAGGAAGTGAAAACCCAACTTGCCATAATGCTTGATCAAGGCATAATCAGGCACTCTTCTTCTTCCTGGTCCTCCCCCGTATGGGTCGTCCCCAAGAAACTCAATGCTTCTGGTAAGCAAAAGTGGCGAGTTGTTATCGATTACAGGAAGTTAAACGAACTCACTGTAGACGATAAATATCCTCTGCCCAACATTTCTGACCTCCTCGACCAATTTGGTAAGTGTCTATACTTTTCGACATTAGATCTCGCTTCCGGGTTTCACCATTTGGAAATCCTTGAGAAGACATTCTCAATGCCGGTTTCTCTGTTGACCATGGCTATTACGAATTCGTTCGTATGCCATTTGGTTTGAAAAATGCACCTTCTACCCTTCAGAGGGTCATGGACAACATTCTTTTGGGTAACCAAAATGAACGTTGCCTTGTTTACATGGATGACATCATAGTGTATTTACCCACCATCCAGACAGAAGTCTTTAAACGTCTTAGACAGTTAAACTTGAAAATTCAACCTCACAAGTGTGAGTTTCTCCGTAAAGAAGTTGCTTACCTAGGTCATCTTATCACCCAAGAAGGAGTGCAACCAAACCCTTCAAAGGTTGAATGCATCCAGAATTTCCCTCAGCCGCAAATTCCTAAAGATGTTAAACCTTTTCTTGGTCTGGCCGGATATTACCGACGATTCATCCCAAATTTCGACAAGATCTCGAAACCCCTCACGAAACTCCTGCAGAAAGACGTCAAATTCATCTTCGACACAGATTGCGAGTCTTCCTTCAACGAATTGCAGCAAGCCCTTGTATCTGACCCAAATTTCGAAGAACCATTCATGCTCACTACTGATGCTAGTGCTTTCGCAATTGGCGCGGTTCTCTCATAAGGTCCCGTAGAAAAAGATCTTCCTATATAATATGCTTCCCGTACTCTCTGTGCTACAGAAACTCGATATTCCACTATCTAACGGGAACTGCTAGCTAGTTATTGTTTGGGCAGTCAAGCACTACTTAATTGGCTCTTCTCTATCAAAGAGGAGTATAACTATAAAATCGAATACAAGCACGGCAAGGTAAACTTGAACGTAGACGCTCTTTCCCGTATCAAAATTAATCACTTCAAACAATGCACCGACTTTCTTTCAAAGATAAAAATTTTCGCAAATACTGAAACCGACCCAAAACAACCCGATCCAAGTACTAGTCACGATAACTTCGATGACTCCGATAACGATCAAGAATGCGATGATTATGATGAACGAATGACAAGTTTAATCGATTTGTTCAATTGTATAAAACCAAGTCGATAATCGATTATTCAAAAATAAAAATTTCTAACGCCCAACTCCTAGATAAATCTCACAAACAAAGTCACTTTCTTCTGGCAAAATAAACTCAATGTCTTGCATGACAAAATCATCGAAGACATTTTCGAAGAAGACTCTAACTTCACTACTGACACTTTAAACGTTCTAGCCAGTAAAACTGTAAGGCACAGAAAATATTTAATTATCCCTTTACCCTTTGATCCTGGAACAGTTGTCTCACATCTTTTCAACATCCTCTATAACAACCAAGACCAGTTCGACCAATCCGAAACGTTCTGTATTGAAAACAACGTAGAAATACCGATTCTTGAAACACTATCCTTGATACTTGCAGACAAAGACGTAAAACTAAAAATTTGTCAAAATATTGTGACAAATTCACAAGACGAAATTCCCGTTATACTGCAACAGTACCACTGCAGCAAAATTAACCTTCATCGCGGAATTAACGACGCAATCAAAAGCGTAGAGCAATTTAATTAGTCATGCAAAACTTGCCAAAAGTTAGAGTTCTGTAGAAAAAACGCCCTTAGAACGTATCAACATTGATATTTTCAAATATCCAACTAGAAACTACGCACTGACTATTAGGTATAAACACAATAAATTTACTCAAGCTTACCCAATTGGTGACAAAACAGCTAAAACTGTAGTGAACACTCTCCTAATATTCTTCCAACATTACGGTACACCTCTTCGCATCCATTGTGAATATAGACGTGAATTTGATAACACTCCCATAAGAGACCTGTGTGAACTATCTGACATAAAACTATCCTTTTCAAGTGTCCACCATCCCGAATCAAATGGTTCTATCGAAAGGTTTCACGCGACTTTAGCGGAAATGATAAAGGCAAATACAGCTGAACATCCGGACGGACATCCATTCAACGTTCTCCCTTACGCACTTATCTGCTACAACACTAAAAATAAGGCTACCGGCTTCACGCCCTACAAACTTATCTTTGGGCACACTTCTAGTAGACCCCCCGAAACAATATACGATCAGGAAAAACTCATTTCCAAATATGTTAGGGATTTGCCCGCGCAAAAAACGACCAACAAAAACAAAAATCTAAAGATAGATTTGACAAATATCTTTCGACTAACCAACCAGAATACAAAGTAGGCGACAAAGTTTACGTGAAATAGTCTCAGATTAAAAGCAAATCCGAAACCAAATTCAATGGACCTTTTGAAATTAACGCGATAAGAAAAAACTCTGCCACCGTTATAAATGTAAGCAAATCAGTAAAATTAACTTTGAGAGATTAAAACCATATTTTGAATGAATCTGTTCTTTTCAGATCCTGTGGACTGTTTTCAGTCGTGAACCTCCAACAATACTCTGTTTCACCCGTTAACAATACAATAGGAGTTTTCTTCCATGAAGAAGGCACAAATTTCTAACGACAAATGGACACTTCTTATCTTCAAAGACCTCAGCCCTTTCGAAGATGCTATTTCAAATAATGGCGCCATACTTAAATGAATGTTAGAAACAATTAACGAAAACACAACCAATACAAAATCATTTAAACCAAAAATACAAACACATGTCAGCCTCTTGAAACAAATTTCTAAATCCGTTCTAAATATACAGACATCTTCGCTAACACTCAAACTTACCCTACTAACAGAAGAAAACGCGGACTTATTAAGGACTGGGATCAGTTTGGAAAGCTATTTCAGGAAACTTAGACGCAACAGATGATGAATACATAAATGACAATATCTGCAAAGGTCAGCTTCTTAGACAACCAACCACACTTCTAGCAACCTGCAAAACTTCCATATTCTATGCGGAAGAATATAACATGCAAGCGATCGACATAAACCTCTGGTTGATCTCAATTTCAAGACAACTACCTATAGCCATGAAATATAAGGGACAAGATGTCGTAACCCAGACCATCACGACAAATTCGCTATTGCAAATCAAGTCCAATTGCAATGCCTTTATCGACAACATCAGGGTACATGTTACGAGAACGTCAAAGAAGATCCAGGACATCACATATAAAAACCAACCAGTGGACATCCCGTACAGCGGCAGTGACGGCATACCAGCCACAAATCAACTACCCAAATTAAAACGCCTTCAATTGAAGGATTTAGATGTAACCGATCTAAATATTGCCAACCATATGCTTGCCCAATATTCAATGCAATTGGAAAAGCTCATAAATCAATCACCATTGGAGAAGCATACATCATGGCTCAGAATTACCAGAATCACATTAACATTTGTGATTATGTTCCTTTGTATCAAACCAATCAAGACAAGGTTCAGGAAGCCCACTAAGTCCAGCTCCGATGCCGATTCAGCTCCACCGCCAGGCCCATCAAAGCCTAAGTCCACGGGAAAGCTGCACAGCCTCCTAGATCCAACCCAATGTATGGAACTTCAAAACTACCCCTAAAAGTTGATGATATACCATTAAATTTTTTATATGGATCGGAGTTGTTATATAAGTTTATGCTATGAACTTGGAACGAATTTATATCGCGACAATTCAATATTTTCGTTGACTCAGCGACAAATGTAGTTTCAGATTACGGCAGGGCCAACATCCGTGGAAATTGCAGCGTCGACTTTGCTTATTCGGCATGTTATATGTTATAAATTTTAAAACTGCTCGAATGTTGAATTAATTATTACTCAGTCTGTAGTTAGTTATTATTGTTATTATTTCTATTTTGTATTTTAAAAATTTACTATTTTGTTAAATTTAATAAAAATCCTAACAAAATTAACTTTTTAAAAAAACTTTTTATTTGAAATACAAAAATTAATACTTGAAAATAACAATGTTGAAATAAAATATAATTTAATGAATTTAAAACACTTAATGACGCTCGCTGTCGTCGCATGTGAATTTATTATCTTGGTTTTGCAAGCTAAGCATAAGCAGAGTACACGTGCGAGGAAGCGAAGCGTTGTCCGTGGGAATTGCTATATCGTGAAATATGAGATGTAATACGATATTTATGAGAAATGATTATTACATTGTTGCTATGGTGTTAATATTCTAAGTGTGGTTTATGACGGATATAACAACTCCCCTTACCAACAAAAAGTTGCTGTGTTACAGGAACTTTTTTTTTCGCATAAAATAAGTACAAAAGCAAATCAGGAATAAAAATCTTAAGCTAATACAAATTTCCAAAGGAATATAAAACATAAGGTAATTAAAATATTAAAAACAATAATCTAAAGATAATAATAAATTTTCATACACATTATTACATAAAATACATTGATTAAAAATATAAAACATAAAATAATGAAAATGGTAAAAGAGAAAACTTAATAATCAAAATTTACAAAATTATTTATTTGCTTAAAGTTCGATATATTCGGCAGTTTTCTCCTCTAGGATAGGTCTTAACTTTGGTAAAAGTCTAGACAGACTTTGTGATGACTTCGTAGGGTTTTCGTCCTTTTGGGCTGTGTGACCACTGGTCCAAAACGTATTAAGCGCGAAGGCAGCGATAATAATAACTATGGAATTTATGGTGGCACATGTAAACCACGAAATATTTTTGTTGACGAATGGTTGGTTAATTAGTTCTTCCAACTCTTTCGAATACTCGTTCAACTTATGATTGGCTATGTTTAATTCATCCACATTTAAGTCGTTGAGCTTTAGTGGTTTCAGCTCTGGGACTTGGATTTTCTCTGAAATTGTGTCACAATAATTGAAGGGGATGACCACTGGCTGGTAATTGTCTATTATGTTGATGGGTTTGAATGCTTCTGCTTGGATTTTAGTTATTTCGCTCTGTAATTTTAACAAGGAATTGTTCGTAATTGTTATAGTCTTTGCACTAATATTTGGACAACTGATTGTGATGCGGAAAGGTTCCGCAACCATGACTAACCATACGTTCCTTTATAACTTTTGAACATGGTAGCCTTGGGCGAGTATCACTGCACTTTTACAATTATCTAGTACGGTTTTAAAGTTTTTGAGGAGTTGGGCTTCACACAAAGCACTCGAGTCTATTGAGTACGCATAAAGTTCTAAACACAATTTTTCCGGATCGTTAATGGTTTGCACACCCTTAAGTCTTTAATGGGGATATACAGCAAAGAATCATCGTTTTTGGGAATATAATTTTGGGTAAATGACAGTCCATGATGCAAGCCAGTTCTATCATCGTAGACGGGAATAGGATATAGACGGAAAGCAGTGAATGATTGTTGTTCGATTAAAGGTATTCTTAATATAAAAACAAGGTCTGAGTCTGTTTGAAAAGCCTCCAATTCAGTGATTTCTAAATATCGCGCAATACTCGAATATTTAACAGGTAGAGGCAAATTATTCTTTACGACGTTTTGCGATATTTCCTGTAGGGCGGTTATGAACTGTTCGGGGGTGAAAATAGAAGTGTGAATAATTTTTAAACGGGCGAATGTAATTGAGTTTAACACGTCGTTTAAGCTATCTTCTAAGAATAAGTAGTTTTCCATAAGTCTTTCAGACATTTCTAAAAATGAAAGTTTCCGAATATTTTCTTTGAACGCTTTTTCGTCAAGTTGGATTTGTTGTATAGTATTGTTAAAGTTTTTTTATCAATGAAGTTGTTACGCTAATTTGATTTTTCAAAAGTTTTTCAACTTGAAGTTGTCCCTGATTTAATCTGTTGATACTGTTTGTGAAATATTCCCCATCAGCGGCATCTAGGTTGCCAGTTATTGCCTTGAAGATTGTACCGGCACCATCTATTAATCCGCGTTTATATCTCCTGGTATCCATATGAATTTCGCTAAATTTGTTAAAGGTTATAAGAAATAGATCTTGTTAATGTGTCAAGGAGTCTGTTATTAGTAGTGAAGACTTGTTCAAGAGCTGAAAATTTTTTATGAACTAAAAGTGTCTATTTGTAATTTGAAACGTCAATTCGTGCTTCCTCGTGATAGTAAATTCCTATTGTGTTATTTATGGTTTTTATTTCGAACTGGGATGCTGCTGATCCGAACAGCAGGATGACCCTGTAAACAAATTAGTCTTCTATGAATGGTTTCATGAGATCAAAGTTCACTTTCGTATTTTGGTTAGTTCGGGGGTTTAATAAAGTTGCTGAATTTTTATGGATTTCTAGTATTTCGAAAGGTCCGTTAAACTGTAGTTGTCTTTGAATTGAGATTCTCTTATGTACACTTTATCACCTACTTGGTAATTAGGAGGGTTTCCCGAAACGTGTTTGTCAAATCGAACTTTGGCTTTTTGTTTCTGTTGTTCGGTCCTTTCACGGGCCATCTTATAGTAATGGGAAATTCTATTATTGAGGTCTCTAATGTATTTTGTTATCAGGTCTTTTTCGTTGTATAAAGTTTCTGGGGGTCTGCTGGAAGTATGGCCGAAGATAAGTTCATAGGGTGTGAACCCATGTGTCCTATTGGCAGAGTTGTTATATGCGATTACCGCATAGGGCAAAATGTTAAAGGGGTGTTCATCGGGGTGTTCTGCTTTATGAATTCGTAACATATCTAGAAGAGTAGAGTGAAACCGTTCTAATGATCCATTGGATTGCGGGTGTCCAACACTTGAATATGAAAGTTTAATGTCGAAAAGTTTACAAAGATCTTTAAGTAGGGCGTTATCGAATGCGCCACCATAGTCACTTTGTATTCTAATAGGTGTTCCGAAATGTTGGAAAAATAAGACAAGCGTATTGACTACTGTTTTAGCAGACTTGTCGGTGATTGAGTATGCTTGAGAAAATTTAGTTAACTCGTCTCGTATGGTCAGGGCATAGTTTTTATTCGGGACTTCGAGGATGTCAATGTTAAGTCTTTGGAATGGAGTTTTTGGAGTTTCAGTAATTACCAGAGGGTTATCAAGGTTTTTGCGAAATATTTTAGCTGTTTGACATATTCGACAGTTCTTAATATAATTGTCAACATCTTTTGTAAGACCCTGCCAAATTTATTTTTCCCTAATTCGTCTAATTTTTTTCATTAATATCCCTATGTATGTTAGTTTTTCCGTTATGAAACTGATCAAGAATTATTGGTACTTGATCTTTTTCGACAGTTTGAGTTATGTTTTGACAAACTTTCCATTTTACGTTTAATACTCCAAAGATAAACGAAAGCATTTCTAAAATAGGTAATTCCAAGTTATTCTCGACGCAATAGAGTTCTGATTCGGTTAGTACATTTTTGCTTTTAAATATTGAAGCAAATATAATCTCGTTTACGGCTTCAGGATTAGATGGTAAGGGTATAATATAATACCGTCTTTTTCTAACACTTTTGCTGGAGAATACATTAATTTTATATCGTTCGAACTCGGCATTTTCTTCAAAAATCTCTTCCAAGATTTTGTGGTGAAAGTCTTTAAGATTGTCGGTTTGAAAGAAAACTAAAATGTTTTTATTTTCTCTACCAAGAAGTTGGCTGTTAGAGTATTGTATCTTACTGTAGTCAGTGAGTGAAACTGTTTTGTAACGTTCTACGAACGTTCGAAATTCGGTAAATATTTGATCATCGTTGTTATTTGTTTCAGGTTCGTCTGAGTCGGTGTCATCGTTTTCGCTAAGGGGGTTTATTGGAAAGTATTGAAGATTGTTGGTTGACTGGAAATTGATGCATTCATTGAAGTGAGTTATTTTAATGCGCGAAAGAGCGTCGGCATTTTTGTTGACTTTTCCTGACTTGTATATGATTTCGTAATCATATTCCTCAAGTTTGAGGCGCCATCTCGCAAGTCGACTACACGGATCTTTAATAGAAAAGAGCCACGTTAACGGGCGGTGATCGGTCATGAGTTTAAAGTTGCGGCCAAAAATTATTGGACGAAAGTGTTTGAGAGCCCAGACGATGGCCAGAATTTCGCACTCTATGATTGAGTATCTAGTCTCTGCTTTGCAGAGAATTCTAGAGGCATAGCCAATGGGCAGGTCTTTGCCTATTGGTCCCTGGGAAAGTACACCGCCAATTGCGAAAGCACTAGCGTCTGTAGTTAGAAGAAAAGGTTCGTTGAAGTCGGGATAGATCAAGATCGGAGTGGACGTGAGAGCTTGTTTGTTAAAGGAGTCAACACATTAATTAAAATGAAATGAAATGTCTTTTTCAAGCAGTTTTGTAAGAGATTTGGATATTTTGGCAAAGTTTGGTATAAATCGACGATAGTAGCCAGCTAGACCAAGAAAAGATTTAATGTCTTTCTGGTTCTGCGGTTGGGGGAAGTTAAGTATACATTCAACTTTGGACGGGTTCGGTTTTACTTCGTCCTTTGTAATGAGGTGTCCTAAATATGCGACCTCCTTGCGGAGAAATTCGCATTTATCAGGCTGAATCTTAAGATTTGCCTTCCTAAGTCGTTTGAATACTTCAGTCAGTCGGGCCAAACGTTCGTGTATAGTTGGTGAGTAGATGATTATATCGTCCATATAGACCAAGCATCTCTCGTTCTGGATTTCGATGAGAATGTTGTCCATCACCCTTTGAAAGGTTGAGGGAGCATCTTCAAACCGAAAGGCATGCGAACGAATTCAAAATGACCGTTCTCTACAGTGAAAGCGGTTGTTTGAATGTCCTTCGACCCAATTTGGATCTGGTGAAAACCAGAAGTAAGATCTAGTGTAGTAAAGTACTGGCATTTGCCAAGTTGGTCAAGTAAGTCCGATATGTTAGGTAAGGGATACTTATCGTCTACTGTGAGTTCATTAAGTTTACGGTAGTCCACGACTACACGCCACTTTTGTTTGCCGGATGCGTCTTGTTTTTTTGGGACAACCCACACAGGGGAAGACCAAGGGAATTTGAAGGGCGAATGATACCTTGTTCTAACATTTTTGAGACTTGGGTTCGAACTTCTTCCTTATGGATTTGGGGATAGCGATAAGATTTGGTGAATATGGGTTTCGAGTAATTGGTATCAATAGAGGGTTTTATTTCGTTAGTGAAGCTAAGATTGTCTCCTTCTAAATAGAAAATGTCTGAGAAATCGATGCAAAGTTGTTGGATTAATTCTGCCTCTTCTTCGTTGAGATGTCCGAGTCGAAGTTGTTTTTGAATTTCTGTTAGTCTGTCTATGTTAGAGTTGTTTCCGAAAGAGATTTGTTCGCAGTGGTTAATAAAAAGATTCTGAATGGGTTCTAATTGGATTTTGTGTTAAAATTTATAATTTTTGAGCTAGCATTTGCATTTAAAATAGTAGTGAAAAATTCACCCTTGTCATTGACCTGGACTAAAGCGTTTGGTAATCTTACGTTTTCTATTACGGTGGAAGTTACAATGGCCTACGTATTTCGTAAATCGCATTTAAATTTAAAAATGCGTTCTGTCCGTGGTTCGATACTGATGGTATTTGAAATCGTTTGGTTGTTTATCTGTAGTTGTCTGTCGATTGATAATGTCTCTTCAGTAACTTTCATGAGCGGGATGGTTTTGAAATTGGTGACGAGAACTTTTTTATTAAAGTCTATTACACAATTGTAATGCTCCAGGAAATCGGATCCTAATAGGCCATCGAATTCGATGTCTAGATCGCATATGTAGATTTTGTGTGGATCTGTTAGATTGAATGGAACCAAAGTGGATTCGTTAATGAGAATTTTTTGGTTAGTGATACCTTGTATCACAACGTTTTCAGGAGATCGGTTGGGAAATTTTTCACAAGTTTTGGGCTTGAAGATTGATTAGCCTGCTCCTGCATCGATTAACAATTTGTAAGTGTTAGAAGCGTCATTGATGTAAAAGAGGTTCTTTGAGTTAACTGAAAGTGCGGGGCTTATAGGAAAGCGTTTTCCGGGAAGTTGAGGTTTGGATTGAAGCTGTCTTTGAACTTCATTGTCTCGAATTGGGACTGAAGATTGAGGATTTGAGTGTCCGGTGGTTTGTCTACGGTGAGAGCCGTTTGAAAATTTCGCTGAGAATTATCGGATATATCAGAGCTGAATTCAGGATAAACATGTTCATAAGTGTCGTAATTTTCATAATTGTGAACCTGAGAGTAATATAAATCGTTACTTTGTGGTTCAGTATCCAAATGATTCAGGAATAATCGCAAATATCTCTGTAATTTTGTAAGGTTCTACCGTTGGGGTAGTGGCACCTTGTCTAGTCGTTGCCATTTTGTATTTAGAATACGGTTATTGCACAATATTAGAAAATTCAACAACACAGAAACAATATCAATAGCAGAATAAGAATTCTACTATCAGATTAAAGTATATAAAAGGTTAGCAAAAAGGGATAATAATAATTTGTTGTGAAGAATGTTTAAAACCTTGTTAATATATTGCGAAATATTTTAACTATATATAGTGTAGGGGAAAGGTAAATTAGTTAAAAAGGAAATAAAAAATCAATAAATCAGTGTAAAAATAAATAAATATGCTAAAATAAATTGTCTTTGATGATAGAAATGTTCGATCAAAAAATAAAAATAAAAATAGTGATTAAGAGTAAATTAAATATGATTCTTACAGTATAAATCTCGGCATGGACTGTTCTGTGAGGACCACACTGGTTAGCCTGGCTTGTTCCTGGTGCTGATTTACTCGCAGTTTTGTCTCCAGCTCGAAGGTCGTTGTTCCTCAAACGTTTAGAAACCACCACGACGAGTGAGAATTTTTCGTGTTCTTGTCATGTTGGAACAATCCTACTGACTGCCCCAGTTTTTATATTAGTACTAACACAATTAACTTTAAAAAAAACTTTTTATTTGAAATACAAAAATTAATACTTGAAAATAACAATGTTGAAATAAAATATAACTTAATGAATTTAAAACACTTAATGACGCTCGCTGTCGTCGCATGTGAATTTATAATCTTGGTTTTGCAAGCTAAGCATCAGCAGGTTACACGTGCGAGGAAGCGAAGCGTTGTCCGTGGGAATTGCTATATCGTGAAATATGAGATGTAATGCGATATTTATGAGAAATGATTATTATATTGTTGCTATGGTGTAAATATTCTAAGTGTGGTTTATGACGGATATAACATATATATATATATATATATATATATATATATATATATATATATATATATATGTTATATAAGTATTTAAACAGACTTTATATTAAATTTACTTCTAATTATAAGGTCAAATACTGTCATTATTCCCACATTGTAATATGATACTTGTTAGTAATTTTTATCACGTTCGACTTTTTTTTAATTTATACTTGGTAACCAAAACTGTACACTTCTTATTTTTCAGTTCACATAAAAACTGATGACCATCCATTTTGAAACGACACGCTTAAATTGTCTTTGTTTAACACGCGTGTCGACTCATCATTTTGTAATTTAAAAAATACTAGTGTAGGACCTTCAGTCGTTAGATGATTAGTTGACTTATATTCTTATAGTTGAAAGTTGTTATTATTATTTTTGTGGTTAATTAAATAAATTGTTTTTAAAAAGTGAATTTTGAAAATCGTAATATAAAAAGTGGCGCAGTCAGTAGGATTCCATTACGCAGCTAGAACCGGCGTTAGAAGAAAAGCTTAACTGGTAGCGGTGGATTCCAATCCTTTGAAGGAAGAAAAGAACCTCGAGACGTCCCAACTACAACACGAAGAACACGGCAACTTCGATGTTTCGATTAATGTAAGTACAAACAATTAAGTAATCATCTCGCAAATATTTGTTTTACCAATTTGAATTTATTTTATCGATATATAATTTTCATTTTATTTTATTTTTACTGTTCGGACATTCAATATCCCGGAACATTTTAAACCGAATTGTACTATTTTCCATTTGGGTTTATTTTACTTTGTGCACAATTTTTGTAATCTTCTACATTCTTAAAACAAAAACGTGGTAAACGTTTTGATAATTCTAGATATTTTCTTTAATTTTGAACATTTTTATTACCGTATATTTTTAATCAACCGAAATAATGGCATCTCCCCAAACTTCAGCAGATCCGGAGACTGAACCCTGCCGGCTTTCGGAAATCTTTTCCATTGTCCCTGAGTTTGAGGGCGATCAAATCTCGCTAGGGACATTTACTGATGCGTGCGACTGCGCGTATAATATGTCAACCTGATAAGGTGGCGCCTGTGGTTGATAAGAGTCGACCTTGTGGTTGCGTGGGTGGCCTTGTGGTTGCATGGGTGGCCTTGTGGTTGCGTTGGCCTTGTGGTTTGGTTGCTGTGGTTGCGTGGGTGGCGAGATTAGTGGTGTGATTAGTGGTCGTGGGAATCTCCCTTCGGCTTGACGGTGGGGAGCCGTCGGGTGGAGAGCTGATGGGTGACGTCATCGGTATTGTGTGTTGTAGATCATTCGTTGGTATTATTGCTTGGCGCCATCTTGTGATGTTTGAGGTAATAATGGGTGACGTCATCGATATTGTGTGTTGCCGTTGGTATTGTTGTTTGGTTCCATCTTGTGACGTATGCGGTACTAAGAAAAAAAGTCGCTGCTGGGTTTAGAGCCTGGCATTGTTGATTCAAAGGCAAGGATTTAGCCTTGTGGGCTAATGAGACATATTGAAAAAATTGTCTAGAGGTTGTTGGGTATATGATTTTAGTGATGATCGTTTGTTGTCGAAGATATCTCTCAAAAGTTATATTTTATATGCAGCGATATATTATATATGTAATGTATGGGGATTGTATTTGATGTATTTGGTCGTAATAAGGGTTCTAGTTTTCAGCTGTAGGTGTCTGCAATATGACGTCACAGAAAAAAAGGGTATTTGCGATAATATTAATAATTTGGTTATATTTAATTTCATTTTAGTGATAGTATTTACTTTTTTTTCATAAATTTTGACAGCAGTTACAAAATAGTAGAAGTAAATTATTCGTTAAAAACAAGTAAAATGATGCTCTTATTTAAAAAAAACAGTAAATTTCACCATTTTGGTCCTAGTTTCGAATTAGAGGCATTTCTGTTGATTACAGACATTGTGTTAAAACGTCAAAACTTAATCGTTGAAAAACAAAATGACTCACTAATTTAATAATATTTTAGAAGCATTTGTGCTGGAAACCCCGAAACAAAACCTATAACAATGTATAATTTACCATTAAAATTACAACTCTAAGGATTCAGTGGTGATAAAATAATTTTCGGTTCTAGTTTGAAAAACTTAATCGTTGAAAAACAAATAAAATTACTCAATTATGATAAAAAAATCTTATTTAACAAAACAAAAAATGAGTAAGTTCCACCATTCTGGTCCTCGTTTTTGAATATCTTAGAGGCATTTTTGCTGAAAACACCGTATGCAACATTCTGCTAAAACTACGAAAAGCAATTAAAATGTACAATTTATGATTTAAAATTATCTTGCTTGGGTGTACCATTTATCATTCTTTCAAAGAGTACAATTTGAAGAGAAAGGTGTTTGAATAATAAGATAAATAAAAACTCACCTGTGGTAAATATTGTTATTCCTCGTCAAACTCATTAAATCTCTATATTCCAGTTTGATTATTTTACAGACACTGAGATTAACAAAATAACCACCGAAAAAAGAAAATGTCAAAAACCAAATGATATTTTTCAGACATTGTGTTATAATAACCGTCGAAAAGCAGTTAAACGTCAGAAAGAACCAAATAAAATTAACGGTACTACAACATATTAATAACACTGATTCAAACTAATGTAAAAATGTTGATTTATCCCAAAAACAATTCCTGTAAGATATCGGATATCAAAAACCGGAAATAATTGCGGTAATGCGAAATCTATCTAGTTGTTATAAATAAATTAATTATTGAATTTCAAATTAAATTCAAATAAATATATTACTGGAATAAATTATAGAAAATGAGAATTAATGTAAATAAATTCCAAAATGAAATTGTTATAAAACACAGGAAAATAATTGAAATAATTTGTTTAACTAATAAATTAAAATCTTTATATTTCCATCGATAGAGATTCTGTTAGTGTCAAATGTTTTTATTCGAAAAGGTTCGGTTGTATTAAATATTTTTAATACATTAATATATTGATTAGTACTAAAACGAAAGTTGCTAGGAATGTATGTATGTTTGAAAAAATAATTAATGCCGAGATTAGTTGGTGTTAATATGGCAGCTTTAAGATATGTTTATAATGTTTCATTAAATACCGCAGTATCATCAGTTGAACACGGTACAAGTTGGCAAGATGAAAAGCAAAAAAAAAACAGAGAAATTAGACCACAATGTATATACGGGATGTCCCTTTTAATTTCAAGTTAAATCTAAGTAAATATATTAATGGAATAAATACTAGAAACTGAGAATTAATGTAAATAACTCCCAAAATAAAATGGTTATAGAACACAGGAAAGAATAATTGAAATAATTTGTTTACCGAATAAATTAAAATATTTATATTTCTATGTAGACATTCTGTTAGTGTCAAATGTTTTTATTCGAAAAAGTTCGCTTGTATTAAATATTTTTAATACATTAATATATTGATTAGTACTTAAAACGAAATTTGCTAGCAATGTATGTATGTTTGAAGAAATAACTAATACAGAGATTAGTTGGTGTTAATACTGGCAGCCTTAAGATATTATGTTTTCTATTTTTGGAAATATGATATGAATACATTATGGTGATGTCAAACAATTACAAAGTTTTTTCGGATGAGGCCGAGCGTAATATTTTTGAGACTGAGATAATTTTTAATGATGAATCCAAATCAATAATTTGATATTATGATTTCTGGTAGCCTACTAATAATTTTAGAATAAAGTAACGAACGAAGTTGAAGATTCGCATAGTGTTTCACCAACTACTGTTGAATGCAGATCGTTAAAAATGGCTTTACTTAAATCAAGCTTTATAATATTCAGAATAATTTTGAAAAATGTCTTGTATGTTAATATACCTTATGGAACCAAGGGCATGGCTGTATGCCCTTCAGGGAGCTGTTTGAACCGCTCCAACTATACATTGATGGCTCGAGATAGATTAAACGATGGACGGCTGCCTGTATATTTTGCTCATCTGTCAAACACAACAAAAAATTTCAAACTGAAGCTGATATTTTCTGATGACACTGAAGGTGACACTGACTGGATTTCAGCAACTTCTTGCCAAAATGAAAAAACTTTACTATCGAACAGCTCAATGACTATACGTGATGCCAACCTACAAGAGGAGCTCCACAAAGTGCTAATTCTTATTTGTGTAACACTCTCTACAATTACAATAATATTACTTAAATTAATTGTAAAATGTATAAGGAATAGAATGAATAATTAAAACACATAGTTATATACAATGTTTTATTTATGCAAAACACTATTCAGAAGCCAGTAATAAACTACATCAACATTTTCTTTTGCACATCGTACTGGATCATTGCAGCGCCAGTGAAAAATGCATGGAAAGTCAGAAGGTTTCAGTTCAACAGCGCCATTGAAGTTTTCCAGATTGATTAGGCGATAGTGAGATTCCCCATCTTCGTTAAGCAGTTTTCTTAAATTGTGAATTTTCAGCTCTTCAAATAACTTGATAAATAAAAGGTCATATTTCTGATGGCCTCGTACATATATGTGCGTGCATTTGGTTAGGAAAATTCTCAAAATGTCGTTCATAGTATTCAAATCGTAGTGGCCATCAGAGTAGTGGAGTCCATGTAGCCGTTTTTCCAAATATCGTACTTGCCTTTTGTCTGCTGCTGATAGATAGTTAAACGGTTTGGGTGGTTTAAACAAAAACACACCAGTGCGTTTACGTGTCTTGATTACCAATTCTTTGGGAACAAATCTTCCCTCGATTTCGAAACCTTGAATGTCGACAATTGCAATTTCCATGGTGAACCGTTGAAAAGCTGTACCGAAACTCATTTTCTAAACAGCTGAGTGATCTAATATAAGCTTCGAACAATTTCGCTGAGTGGGAGAAATTCAATTAGGCAATCGTGGATAATTATGCAGAAGGCTCGGGTCTTATCGGGAAATCCCGTCTGGCTTTCAATATCCAGGCGAATATCTACAGTCGAGGATTTCATGGGGTGCTCATGTCGGGAGCAATCCATGACGAATAGGGTGTGCGTCTTGAATGCAACATAATCCAGTAGAGGGTGTTTGCCGCCGTCAAAGCTGGGATAAAAGTCCGTATACCTTTTGTACGCCTCACCGTACTCACTCTTTGAAAAATCTAAATCAAATCTCTCCATAGGCCAAAATTCGCTGTTTAAATTAAGACGAATATTGGAAATGTGAATAGCTCTCTCTCTCTCACGGTTTCAATTTCTTTACCGCACAACTCGTACGTAACGGTGTCGAAGAAGAAAGCTCCATCATTTGGTGATAGAGAAACATCTCCATTGCCTGCTGTCTTCACCACTTGTCTCTGGATTGAGATGCAGGAATCAGCCATGGAAAACCAACAATCTGTTTGATTGACGGTGATTTTAACGATATCATTGTTGCCGAATGACTTGACGTATGGATAGTAGGTTCGCAACTCCTCGCGTCTTACACTATCATCAAAATTTGGTTTGCGGAAAATATCGAACATTTGAGGAGTTGACATGGTAGCCGAGCGTTTGTAGAAACAATCTGTTTGAGAGCGCGAGTGATCTCTTGAGAGGTTTCATAGAAACTGATGGTGGTCGAGGAGCGGTTGACTTCTTATATGGTTCTTCATCAAATACAAGTCGACCCATTATTATTATTGTAGTTGTTTCAGCTCAAGTCGAATGATCATTTCTTCACCACGAAAATTCACAAGTTCAGAGTCTTGATTCAAAATTTGCAATGTGAGGTTATGTATTTCGCTTCTGTTAATCGGCAAATAGATTAAATGCTGAGGTGTTTCGTCGATGGCAAAACCAGGATCAACTGCAACGGCAAACTCGTAAATGGTGTGTGAAGGAGTGTTGTTGTAGAAGGCTCCCGATTTGATGTTGCTATCAATGTGGATGGTACGCACTTTGATAATGTTCACTGGTAAATTGGAACTGTGAACTTGATTGCGTGGTAGCAGCTGTTTAGAGAAGCCCAGAATATCACCGATGCTGTCTTGCGGTTGAAAGTTCACAGCGTACTTGCTGCTGAAAAGCTCACACTTGAGAGTATTGTTGTTGGGTTTCAATGAGAAAATATTCTCAACGTCCTTTGCCAAATGAATGCCAAGTGCCTTTCTAATATAAGCTTCGATGTCACCAATTTCGTATGAACCTTCAGGCAAGTCGATGAATGTTAGCGTGTTGTGATCGTCAAACAGGTAGATCTTGTCACCTCTCTCAATGTTTGGGATGCTGTTGTACGAGTGAAAACTCAATAAAGCTAGTCCGTAGTTGTAGTTGGGATCCAACTGAATACGTGGTTGAAAATCAATCGACAGTATTGGGCTGCGAACTTTCAATGTGATGATCACAGACATGACTGAAAATTGGCTGCTTGTTAGCTGCTAATATAGGTAAAGGTAAAACAACAATAATGCAAAATATTTATTTTTTATTATAGAGAAATTACAAGCATAAATGGCCACAATTTGATTGATTGTACGTCTGATAAGAGTCATTGTTGTAGAGGATTTTCACTCCATTGCCAAAGTAGTTGGCTAATTCTCGGGGTGGTTTCAAACATCCAAAGCTATCAAAGTACTGAACGGTGTTTCCATTTCGCACATAAGCTACCCAATGTGTACCGTGATGACTGCTGGTATCCAAATTAACGATGGCAGACTCCTTTGTTTGTGAATGTTTAGGTAAGGCGTCTCGCATAAATACTCCCCTAAAGTGAGGGATCTTCAAATGTTTGGCATATTGCTCAAGTTCGTGATTGTAAAGTGCTCGATTGGGTAGCTTTATTGGGAGTTTTTTTGCTGCTTTAAGTAAAGCCCGAAGCTGTTGCGGGACTTTTTAAGAAAAATACCGCTTCCTTTCTTCGCAAGCTCTTCCATGGCTTGATTATGGCGCTGGTCCTCCTCCAACTTCTTGCGGGCGTTCTTTGCATTTATCACGGCTTTGGCTACTCCACTGGCTCCCCCAGCAAGAGCTTCAAGTGCTGACAACCCCGCAAATAGGGGTATTAGTGGGAGAAAACCACCAATTTTCGACTCAAAAGGAATGACTCGAGGTACACGGATTTTCTTCGACCACCTGCCTTCTTAATGACTGCTCGGGCTGCTCTCAACGCCAATAACGATGTCTTACGGACATCACTTCCAGATCCGACAATAGCTCTCTTGATTGGTAGAACCACATTCTGTCGAAAAGATTTTTTTCCACATCGTTTTTTGATTCCAAGCCCCATCTTGCGTTTAAGCCTTCATGCCAGTAGTTAAAAGCCAAGAAACTGCTTTTTCTCCAAGTGAAGCGTCCTTTGACTTGAATCTCTCCCAGGCTCGATTTTCCAACTCGTAATCAGCCTTATGACGATCCGCCAAAGACTTGTATTTACTGTAGCCGATATCGTGCTCTCGACAAGCAGCTGACCCTTGCAGAGACGGTCTAGAAGTTTTGTACCGGGTCCACAAAACTGATAACCAGGTAGATGTAATTCAAATGGTAATTTATTGATTGCGCTATTCAGTAGACTACCTCCTTTGGGAGTTAGCATGATACTGATTGAAACTGAGATAGACTGCTGTATTTAATTAGTATCCGCAATAAGGATGATGTCAGTATATCGTAAGATGTATATGAAGCAACAAGATGTCCAACTGCCTATCGAAAATTTGGACTTTGTCGAAGAATCACCATCATCAGCAAGTCGACACGGACAATTGTTAACAAATTCCCTACGAGCAGCATTCTGCGGACCTAGTGGTTGCGGAAAGACCAACGCATCGTTATCACTGCTATTCAATGAAAACGGCCTACGATTCGAGAACGTCTACATCTATTCCAAGTCACTCTACCAACCAAGGTACCAGCTCTTACAAGACGTTCTCAAGCTGGTTAAAGGTTTATCGTATTTTCCCTTTAAAGATAACGAAGAAGTAATTGATCCGAGTGAGGCACGCGAATGTTCAGTATTCATTTTCGATGATGTGAATGGTGATAAACAAAACAAGATTAAAAAATTTTTTTTCGATGGGAAGGCACAGGAATATCGATTCAATATATTTATGCCAAACGTATAGCAAAATACCTAAGAAACTGATTCGAGACAATTGCAACGTAATTGTAATATTCAGACAAGATGAGGTAAATTTGAAACACGTCTTTGATGAGCACGTGTCTCCCGACATGGACTATGATAAATTTAAGACAATGTGTTCGGAATGCTGGCAAAATCGTTTTGGCTTTATTACAATAGCTAAGGACTTCAACTTGAATGATGGCCGCTACCGTAAAGGATTCGATAAAGATGATTGTTGTTAGTTGATAAAAATGTCTTCATTGAGTAGCAACATTGCTGCCACTGCTCGAAAGAAAAAGATCAAGCATTTGGCACGTTCTATTCGCAAGAAATATCTTAGTCTGAAGCTGGGAAAGTGGGAACATGATGAAACATTGAATAAACTTTTTAGACCGGTAATGACACCGCTACAAGATATTGCCTCAACTACGGCAAAAGTTCTCACTAAGATGCCAATACAGATCATTAAACGTGAAGTAATTAAACAAGAAGTGCAGCAGCTGCCACCAGTCAAAAAACATGAGTTGGAAGAGACACAATACCTCGATGAAGAACTAATCGCTGAAACTAGTATACATACCAATGATGATGATGATGAGGTGGAGAACGAAACCTTTTACGAGGAACCCGGTAATCTCTCTAAAGAAGCAATAGAGGACTACATGAATCAGTATCCTCCTGTTGCACACAAGTATCTTGAAGACTTTATCACTAAAAGCGATGATATTGACAACATATATGGACCTATATATGACGCTGCAAGTTCCAAATGGTTTCTTGGGCAAAAGGAAATCAATTTCAGTCGTAGTACAGGTCACATTATCGTTGGTGGGCTACAGTTTCGAGGTACTCCAGAGCTATATCAATTAATACGTCTACTGGGATGATCCCAACGAATTGGTTGAACGGCTGAAACTACTGATTGCATCCAAGGAAGCAGGCAACACCTCTCACGACAACGAAATAATTGCCATTTTAAATGAACTTAAGGAAGCTAATATTATAACAGATAAATAAATTTTGAAATTGAAAGTGTATATTATTCCTTATCCTATGGCAAACATGTCAGTTTCACGAAGACTTTAAACAAGTTTGGGCGTAGTGCCCATCAGCAACTAATGTCATCATCACATAACCTAGCTTTTATGAAAGTGCCATTTTCCTTTACCGCGGAGGGCAATATCGATGCTGAGAAGCTGAAAATTACCGATGTCGTACTACCGACGAAGGCCATGGATGCCACCAATAAGCAGTACGTTGATAAGAAAATAAGCAAACGGACTTCAACAACTATATAGTGATTTTCAAATAGCTTTCAGCAACTACACTGGTGAAGTTCAGCAAACCTTATCTGTGTTTAAGCAAAACGAAAAGGTTAGCGCGGAACGTGGAGCTCAAAACTTTGCTGCAATGAATACTCGCATGTTGAAAACCGAACAAGCTATGGAAACCCAACTACAAAATTTATCGCTTCTCATTTCAAAATTCAATACATTAGAAGCTCAGTTGCAATCTGCCCGGAAAGAATATAAGGAAACTATCACAAAATTTGAAGCCTCGTTTAATGACAATCGTATATCACAGGAAAAACGTATAAATGATCTGGAACTTTCTATGAAACAAGCTCCTAAAGGTGTTGATGCAGCAGAAGTATTAAATATTGTTCGAAAAGATAAGGCTAAAGATCTTTCTGATCTAACTGAACTTAGAGACAAGATGACAAAAGTAGTGCCTGACCTATACCGAGACATGCAAAAACTACCTGATGATATTGCCAATCAAATGTTGGACCAAAATCAAAAACTTGAAGCAATCGCAGACAGTATTGCTGCAATTGAAAAGCATCATTAGGGTCAATAAAAACAAGCCTTTGTCTATTTTTAAGCAGTATACAAGATGGCTCCTATAGCGAAACATTCCAAAGAAAAAGTTCAAGTCGTTAAGGAACTGCATAGACCTGTGAGACGAAAGTTTCCTCGCCGACTTGTAATAATCAAATGTTTCGATGACTCCTGGCAGTCTGACCTCGCACAAATGGATCTCTATGCAAAATCCAATCGTAATTTCAAGTTCTTCCTCGTGGTGATTGATTGCTTTTCAAAGTACGTGTGGACGAGACCGCTGAAAACGAAATCCGGTGAAGGGGTAACTCGTGCCTTTGAGAGTATTCTCAAGGAAGGACGGCACCCGAAAAATCTCCAAACCGACCAGGGTAAGGAATACTACAATAGTTGCTTTCAGAAACTAATGCAGTCAAACGGAATCAATCATTATAGTACATTTAGTGGACTGAAAGCCGTAATAGGTGAAAGAGTAATTAGAACGCTGAAAGAACGGCTCTACAAGTACTTTAGTTTGAACGGCACCTACAAATGGATAGATATTCTACAGGAAATCGTTAAGGACTACAACCATCAAAAACATTCTAAGACAAAGATGAGACATGCGGACATTAATAGGAAAAACGCTCTAGATATTAAAGTATACAATAACCTGAAAATTGCTGGACCAAGAAAACTGAAATGTTGTGCGAATAAGTAAAACCAAACACGTTTTTGATAAAGGTTACCTTCCCAGCTGGAGTACGGAATTGTTTAAAATTACGCAGGTTAAAATAACTAATCCAGTAACGTATATTTTGGAAGATATGTCTGGTACACCCATTCAAGGGAGCTTTTACGAAGAAGAATTGCAAAAGGCCGCCTATCCTGATGTATATCTCGTTGAGAAAATATTGCAACGAAAAGGCCACAAGGTTAAAGTTCCGTGGCTTGGATTTGATTCGAGCCACGACAGTTGGATTGGCACTGAAAACAGACTATAACACCAAGGCCAATCATAAATTGATAATAAATTATCAAAAATATAGACATGTTCTTGTATTGCTTGTATTGCAGAATGAAGGGTGAAAACATAACTGTAAAGTATTCGAAAAGTTTAAGCCAACATATCACCAAACTTAAACGATTACAGAAATATATCAAATGCTATTGTGAAAAACAACAAGTGATGCAACATTTAAAAGCCTTACATATATGATGATGGTGATGGGGAACAGAGGAGCTCTTAGCAACAAGAGATCTACTTTTCCATCTTGGCGTAGGAACACATAATTGAAATCAACCGCAATCAGGTAGTGGAAGGGGTACAACTATAAAATTGTGAAAATTCCCTACATATATTCCCAGTCCCAGTTTACCTCTCGAGTGATTTGTGAAAATGAGTAGTATCAGCAGTTTTGAAACCATGGATAGTGGTTATAGTAGTGATTCCACTATCAATTACAGTGTGGACTTGGATAGAGTGTTACAAATGTATGATGAAGCTGCCAAAAAGGAAGACTATTACTTGCTGCATTCGAGGTTTCCATTACTGAATTTAGAGTATGATGTTCAATGTGCACTCAGTCCTGTAAGATCCTCTTCTCTCTCTTGCAAAAAACACCTGTAGCCTCTGGAACACCAACGAAAATTGTAATGACTATGTACGAGTGGGAAGATGTCATCATTGAGCTCAAGCTCCTGAAAACAAACTTTTTTGAAAATGCTACACCTCCAGAGTTTGCTGCCCCAGTGACCTGCGGAGATTGCCTACATCTATACCAGATCCAGTATGAAAATGTGAAACAAGTGATGCTGATGAAAAACATTTGCGCACTATATTTGGATTATAGTGATGTGGTTGAACTCTATTAACCCTGTTATCTCCAGTAAAATAATTTGTTTGGAGCGCTTAAATTTCAGTACTTTTGATTATAAAATAATAGATGAAATTTTTTATGGTCAAATTTACTAAATCGTTTACCGATTGAAAAATTGTTAGAACCATTTTGTTTAGATGACAGGTCTCCATTATGTATTGCATTAAAAGAACATATTTATTATTATAAAAACATTATTTTGCGAGATATTGATATTAGAAAAATTGAATAAATGCTTATAAATTAAAAAAATTGTTGTTTATTTCATCAGTTCTACACCATGGAGTGTCGAGAATACTTCCAAATATACGAAAATCGATTACTAACCTTTGAAAGCTGGCCTTCCGACTTTCCTGCTGAAAAGTTAGCAAGAGCAGGGTTTATCTACCGACAAGATGCAATAGAATCCGATGGCAACTTAAATGATGCTGTTAAATGCCCATTTTGTAATAAACGTGGTTTCAGCTGGGAAGATGGTGATGACCCTGTTGCCGATCATCTTGACTGGAATCCATATTGTCGCTTTTTTGATTTTGATGACACTTATCACATCACCAGACCTATCAGACATAAAAGCAAAGTGACGTTTGACAGCAGACTTGAGACGTTCAAAGACTGGCCTATTGCCTTGAAACAGATACCCACCGAGCTTGCTAATGCCGGTTTCTTTTACACGGGTTATGGTGATAGGATCTCTTGTCATTGCTGTGGCTTAGAGCTCAAGAATCTCTTACCTTATGATGATATTACAGAGCTTCATAAAAGGGGATCAGCTAAATGTTTATTGCTTAGAGACTGCCCACCAAATCCCGAGACTGACTCTAATAATATTAACTGAAAAATTTGCTTAACTAATGAAATGACGATTGTTTTTATGCCATGTAGACACTTTGCTAGTTGCCTTGATTGCTTACTGAAAATAGATTATTGTTGTATATGTAGGCGGAAAATTGCTGGATATTTAAAAATAAATGTATGCTAAAATAAAAATGCTAATTTGAACATAATTTGTTTTATTTAAACATATAATATTTACAATATAATTGGTAAACAAATAACACTATTTTACAAATACTTTATTCTGGGTTGGTAATTTGTTGAGCATCGCTGGAAATCTCCATGGCAACGTTTTCATTCATGATTGATTCTATATTATCAACCAGGTCAGAATTATACAATGGCTCAAGAGAATGGTGCTGATTTCGCAGTGTGTTGCCCCTAGCAAACAATTTTAAGTTCCCAAGTCGGAACTTGAGAGCGTTACCTATATCTATAGGATGTGAGACATTGAACCATTCTTTAACAAGTTGAGCATTTGGATGTTTCTTCAGCACTGCCTTTATAGTTGCTTGGAAAGACCTCCGCTGTCTACGTATGAGGTACCATTCGCTCTTACTAAGAGCTAACAGAGCCATACATCTCTGTTTTTTGTGGTTGATTGACTTGGGAGCTACACGATGGACTACTTCGTTCCTTAAACGTTTCACTACTCGAGACTGTATTTTGTTAGAAACCACGTTCAGAACCTCACAATGACGTTCCGATGCCTTGACAGATTCCTCTTCTAGTCTAACTCAATGCAGTTCGGCTTTGGCCCTAGCTTCCTCAGCTTGAATACGTTCTTTTTCAGCCTTCCTCTTCAGCTCGCATACGATCTCGATCTGCTTTGTTTCTCTCTTCTTCCGCTTGTAATCGTTCTTTTTGCTTTTGAATCATCTCAGCCTCAGCGGTATTCTTTACTTGTATCATAATTTGCTTAAGTTCATCCAACTCAGTCATCAAATGCTGGTTTTGTGCAGAAATTAGGTCGTTGTGTGCAGAAAGTTGTTTGAGACGCATTTCCTCGTGATGTTTCTCGTAAGTGATATATTTCATAGAGATGCGTTTAATTAAAGTGTAGAGGATGCGAATTTCTGTAGCCTTCTTGCTCCGCATCTGCATAAGCAGCATTTCAAAGTCGATGGCGCTCATGCAAATATATTTCTTTTTAGCATTGTTTGTATCTTGAATTTCGTTGTACTGCAGAGGAGATTGTTGATTTTTGAGCAAATCCAGAAAGTGCTCTTTCATAGTTCTGTATTCGCCGCAATACCCACACCACTCTAGGATGGCATCATTAATGAGGACTTGGTTGCTCCAAGTTAGCTGCCAGAAGAAGGCATTTCGTTTACCATTTTCAACGTCTAGCCCATATTTGAGTTGCCAGTTTGCCATATTTACATAGATCCCGGAAAAACACACTTAGTGCGTATTGTTTCTTTAAACAGCGACGAGAAAATCCCTAGACCTAGGGAAAACCCACGATTGAATTGATTCTCTTGGCAATGTAGCATCATCTTAATCATGATGATAGCTAATTGAATATGGATATATGCATTGTATGCTGTGTTGACAAATTTAAAAGCAAAATACTAGTTAAAGTTTAAATCGACCAATGAGAGCACGGCTTATGATGTCACAGAAAAAGTTAGGGGGGCACTCTACGGAGTGCCTCCCACCCTTTTTCATAAGCCGTATGTTTTCCTCAAATAACAATACATGACCTGGATAAGGAATATCATATGTACCGTTTAAAGAGGTCTTGACTATATGAACTGGAAGCTACAGAGATAACAAAGTTCGCTGTAACATTCGTTCTAATCGGAAGTTAATTTCGGTTACTTATCTACTGCCTGTTATGGTAGTGAAACATAGTCTTGTTTTTAAATTTTATTTCAAACAAAGCTACATATAATATATTATTTTTAAGGCCCTATCCACCATTCTTGCCTGTTCCCTGATAAAATATCACAATGCTTTCTTAGTCGTTTTCAGCAGAAATAAATTAAAAAATAGGGCCTCAATGGTAGAATTGATAACAAAGTACTGCGTAACACTACACATTATATTCTTTTAAGATCAAACAGGATTGAGAAATGTGATAAACTCCTAGCTGTTTTAGCAGAATGCTTCATTTAGTGTTTTTGACAGAAATACCTCTAGAAAATTCAAAAACTAGGACCAGAATGGTGAAATTACCCATTTTAGTTAAAATTTTGCTTTTATTTATCACAGAAATAAAACCATCTACAGCTGAAACATCTGTATAACTAGAACGGAATGGCTGAATTAAATGATTTTATAAAAACAGGTGAATCTTTTTTTATTTACTAAAGGTGTACTCCGATATAGTTAAAGAATTTGAACACTTTGTAAGAATGATAAATTCAACATATCCTGTTGTTTTTGTTTCCCTGTAAAATATTCAAATGAGAAGCGATATTTTGTTAACAAAAGTGTTTTACCACCATCGAATCCTTAGAAATTTTACTATTATGTTTCACGAAAACAGCTATAAAACTAGAACCAGAATGATAGAATTAAATGATTTTTATAAAAGACCAATATACAGTTGAGTTTTTTGTAAGTTTTGTTATTATTCATACCAAACTTTTATTAAATTTGTCCACCGATAAACAACATAACTATACCTTTCCCCACAAAAACACATGTTAACTATCACCATCTCACGCACAAGGACTGCCGAACACAGAACCATCAACACAATACCATCCACAGAATGGCAAACTGACAAAACATACGCCATCCATGGAACACGAAATTCAAAATTAGACAACGGAATTACAACCACATAAAACATTACGTCAACCACGGAACATGAAACTGACAAAACACACAATATGAAAATCACAACACACAACAGAACGCATGAAACATGAAAGTGACAAAACACACGACAAACGACATTACAACCTGTCACCTCAACAAAACCCAATGTCATCCGTGGAGCACAAAACTCAAAAAACACACGACAAACGACATTACAACTTGTCACCTCCACAAAATACAACATCATCCATGGAACATGAGACTGACAAAACACACGACAAATGACATTACATCCTGTCACTGCACAAAACACAATGTCAGCCATGGAACATGAAACTCACAAAACACCCGACAAACGACATTACAACTTGTCACCTACACAAAATACAGCATCATCCATGAAACATGAGACTGACAAAACACACGACAAATGACGTTACACCCTGTCACCCACAAAATACAATGTCAGCCATGGAACATGAAACTCACAAAACACACGACAAACAATATTACAATTTGTCACCTACACAAAATACAGCATCATCCATGGAACATGAGACTGACACACGACAAATGACGTTACACCCTGTCTCCCACAAAATACAATGTCATCCATGGAACATGAAACTCACAAAACACACGACAGACGACGTTAGAACCTGTCACCCCAAAATCATATAACGCCAACCATGAATGCGAAACTGACAACCAGAACGGACACCACGAACCACCTGCCAACATACACCACTGTATATTACATATACACTCTATCCCCATAATCTCTCAAATCACACTAGTTTCACACAACAAGAAATTTGCAGCACACAACACATGACATTTACAGTTTAGACACGATTATCACTAAAAATCATATACCCAACAACCTCTAGACAATTTTTTCAATATGTCTCATTAGCCCACAAGGCTAAATCCTTGCCTTTGAATCAAAAATGCCGGGCTCTAAACCCGGTAGCGACTTTTTTTCTTAGTACCGCATACGTCACAAGATGGAGCCAAACAACAATACCAACGGCAAAACACAATACCGATGACGTCACCCATTATTACCTCAAACATCACAAGATGGCGCCAAGCAATAATACCAACGAATGATCTACAACACACAATACCGATGACGTCACCCATCAGCTCTCCACCCGACGGCTCCCCACCGTCAAGCCGAAGGGAGATTCCCACGACCACTAATCACACCACTAATCTCGCCACCCACGCAACCACAGCCAACAAACCACAAGGCCAACGCAACCACAAGGTCGACTCTTATCAACCGCAAGCGCCACCTGATAAGGTTGATAAGAGTCGACCTTGTGGTTGCGTGGGTGGCCTTGTGGTTGAGTGGGTGGCCTTGTGGTTGCGTGGGTGGCCTTGTGGTTGCGTGGGTGGCCTTGTGGTTTGTTGGCTGTGGTTGCGTGGAGAGATTAGTGGTCGTGGGAATCTCCCTTCGGCTTGACGGTGGGGAGCCGTCGGGTGGAGAGCTGATGGGTGACGTCATCGGTATTGTGTGTTGTAGATCATTCGTTGGTATTATTGCTTGGCGCCATCTTGTGATGTTTGAGGTAATAATGGGTGACGTCATCGATATTGTGTGTTGCCGTTGGTATTGTTGTTTGGCTCCATCTTGTGACGTATGCGGTACTAAGAAAAAAAGTCGCTACCGGGTTTAGAGCCCGGCATTGTTGATTCAAAGGCAAGGATTTAGCATTGTGGGCTAATGAGACATATTGAAAAAATTGTCTAGAGGTTGTTGGGTATATGATTTTTAGTGATAATCGTGTCTTAACTGTAAATGTCATGTGTTGTGTGCTGCAAATTTCTTGTTGTGTGAAACTAGTGTGATTTGAAAGATTATGGGGATAGAGTGTATATGTAATATACAGTGGTGTATGTTGGCAGGTGGTTCGTGGTGTCCGTTCTGGTTGTCAGTTTCGCATTCATGGTTGGCGTTATATGATTTTGGGGTGACAGGTTCTAACGTCGTCTGTCGTGTGTTTTGTGAGTTTCATGTTCCATGGCTGACATTGTATTTTGTGGGTGACATGGTGTAACGTCATTTGTCGTGTGTTTTGTCAGTCTCATGTTTCATGGATGATGCTGTATTTTGTGTAGGTGACAAATTGTAATATTGTTTGTCGTGTGTTTTGTGAGTTTCATGTTCCATGGCTGACATTGTATTTTGTGGGTGACAGGGTGTAACGTCATTTGTCGTGTGTTTTGTCAGTCTCATGTTTCATGGATGATGCTGTATTTTGTGTAGGCGACAAGTTGTAATGTCGTTTGTCGGGTGTTTTGTGAGTTTCATGTTCCATGGCTGACATTGTGTTTTGTGCAGTGACAGGATGTAATGTCATTTGTCGTGTGTTTTGTCAGTCTCATGTTCCATGGATGATGTTGTATTTTGTGGAGGTGAAAGTTGTAATGTCGTGTGTTTTTTGAGTTTTGTGCTCCACGGATGACATTGGGTTTTGTTGAGGTGACAGGTTGTAATGTCGTTTGTCGTGTGTTTTGTCACTTTCATGTTTCATGCGTGCTGTTGTGTGTTGTGATTTTCATATTGTGTGTTTTGTCAGTTTCATGTTCCGTGGTTGACGTAATGTTTTATGTGGTTGTAATTCCGTTGTCTAATTTTGAGTTTCGTGTTCCATGGATGGCGTATGTTTTGTCAGTTTGCCATTCTGTGGATGGTATTGTGTTGATGGTTCTGTGTTCGGCAGTACTTGTGCGTGAGATGGTGATAGTTAACATGTGTTTTTGTGGGGAAAGGTATAGTTATGTTGTTTATCGGTGGACAAATTTAATAAAAGTTTGGTATGAATAATAACAAAACTTACAAAAAACTCAATTGTATATTGGTCTTTTATAAAAATCATTTAATTCTATCATTCTGGTTCTAGTTTTATAGCTGTTTCCGTGAAACATAACAGTAAAATTTCTAAGGATTCGATGGTGGTAAAACACTTTTGTTAACAAAATATCGCTTCTCGTTTGAATATTTTACAGGGAAACAAAAACAACAGGATATGTTGAATTTATCATTCTTACAAAGTGTTCAAATTCTTTAACTATATCGGAGTACACCTTTAGTAAATAAAAAAAGATTCACCTGTTTTTATAAAATCATTTAATTCAGGCATTCCGTTCTAGTTATACAGATGTTTCAGCTGTAGACGTCAAAATGGTCTTATTTCTGTGATAAATAAAAGCAAAATTTTAACTAAAATGGGTAAATTCCACCATTCTGGTCCTAGTTTTTGAATTTTCTAGAGGTATTTCTGTCAAAAACACTAAATGAAGCATTCTGCTAAAACAGCTAGGAGTTTATCACATTTCTCAATCCTGTTTGATCTTAAAAGAATATAATGTGTAGTGTTACGCAGTACTTTGTTATCAATTCTACCATTGGGGCCCTATTTTTTAATTTATTTCTGCTGAAAACGACTAAGAAAGCATTGTGATATTTTATCAGGGAACAGGCAAGAATGGTGGATAGGGCCTTAAAAATAATATATTATATGTAGCTTTGTTTGAAATAAAATTTAAAAACAAGACTATGTTTCACTACCATAACAGGCAGTAGATAAGTACCCGAAATTAACTTCCGATTAGAACGAATGTTACAGCGAACTTTGTTATCTCTGTAGCTTCCAGTTCATATAGTCAAGACCTCTTTAAACGGTACATATGATATTCCTTATTCAGGTCATGTATTGTTATTTGAGGAAAACATACGGCTTATGAAAAAGGGTGGGAGGCACTCCGTAGAGTGCCCCCCTAACTTTTTTTGTGACATCATAAGCCGTGCTCTCATTGGTCGATTTAAACTTTAACTAGTATTTTGCTTTTAAATTTGTCAACACAGCATACAATGCATATATCCATATTCAATTAGCTATCATCATGATTAAAATGATGCTACATTGCCAAGAGAATCAATTCAATCGTGGGTTTTCCCTAGGTCTAGGGATTTTCTCGTCGCTGTTTAAAGAAACAATACGCACTAAGTGTGTTTTTCCGGGATCTAGGTAAATATGGCAAACTGGCAACTCAAATATGGGCTAGACGTTGAAAATGGTAAACGAAATGCCTTCTTCTGGCAGCTAACTTGGAGCAACCAAGTCCTCATTAATGATGCCATCCTAGAGTGGTGTGGGTATTGCGGCGAATACAGAGCTATGAAAGAGCACTTTCTGGATTTGCTCAAAAATCAACAATCTCCTATGCAGTACAACGAAATTCAAGATACAAACAATGCTAAAAAGAAATATATTTGCATGAGCGCCATCGACTTTGAAATGCTGCTTATGCAGATGCGGAGCAAGAAGGCTACAGAAATTCGCATCTTCTACACTTTAATTAAACACATCTCTATGAAATATATCACTTACGAGAAACATCACGAGGAAATGCGTCTCAAACAACTTTCTGCACACAACGACCTAATTTCTGCACAAAACCAGCATTTGATGAAATTATGATACAAGTAAAGAATACCGCTGAGGCTGAGATGATTCAAATGCAAAAAGAACGATTACAAGCGGAAGAAGAGAGAAACAAAGCAGATCGAGATCGTATGCGAGCTGAAGAGGAAGGCTGAAAAAGAACGTATTCAAGCTGAGGAAGCTAGGGCCAAAGCCGAACTGCATTGAGTTAGACTAGAAGAGGAATCTGTCAAGGCATCGGAACGTCATTGTGAGGTTCTGAACGTGGTTTCTAACAAAATACAGTCTCGAGTAGTGAAACGTTTAAGGAACGAAGTAGTCCATCGTGTAGCTCCCAAGTCAATCAACCACAAAAAACAGAGATGTATGGCTCTGTTAGCTCTTAGTAAGAGCGAATGGTACCTCATACGTAGACAGCGGAGGTCTTTCCAAGCAACTATAAAGGCAGTGCTGAAGAAACATCCAAATGCTCAACTTGTTAAAGAATGGTTCAATGTCTCACATCCTATAGATATAGGTAACGCTCTCAAGTTCCGACTTGGGAACTTAAAATTGTTTGCTAGGGGCAACACACTGCGAAATCAGCACCATTCTCTTGAGCCATTGTATAATTCTGACCTGGTTGATAATATAGAATCAATCATGAATGAAAACGTTGCCATGGAGATTTCCAGCGATGCTCAACAAATTACCAACCCAGAATAAAGTATTTGTAAAATAGTGTTATTTGTTTACCAATTATATTGTAAATATTATATGTTTAAATAAAACAAATTATGTTCAAATTAGCATTTTTATTTTAGCATACATTTATTTTTAAATATCCAGCAATTTTCCGCCTACATATACAACAATAATCTATTTTCAGTAAGCAATCAAGGCAACTAGCAAAGTGTCTACATGGCATAAAAACAATCGTCATTTCATTAGTTAAGCAAATTTTTCAGTTAATATTATTAGAGTCAGTCTCGGGATTTGGTGGGCAGTCTCTAAGCAATAAACATTTAGCTGATCCCCTTTTATGAAGCTCTGTAATATCATCATAAGGTAAGAGATTCTTGAGCTCTAAGCCACAGCAATGACAAGAGATCCTATCACCATAACCCGTGTAAAAGAAACCGGCATTAGCAAGCTCGGTGGGTATCTGTTTCAAGGCAATAGGCCAGTCTTTGAACGTCTCAAGTCTGCTGTCAAACGTCACTTTGCTTTTATGTCTGATAGGTCTGGTGATGTGGTAAGTGTCATCAAAATCAAAAAAGCGACAATATGGATTCCAGTCAAGATGATCGGCAACAGGGTCATCACCATCTTCCCAGTTGAAACCACGTGTATCACAAAATGGGCATTTAACAGCATCATTTAAGTTGCCATCGGATTCTATTGCATCTTGTCGGTAGATAAACCCTGCTCTTGCTAACTTTTCAGCAGGGAAGTCGGAAGGCCAGTTTTCAAAGGTTAGTAATCGATTTTCGTATATTTGGAAGTATTCTCGACACTCCATGGTGTAGAACTGATGAAATAGACAACAATTTTTTTAATTTATAAGCATTTATTCAATTTTTCTAATATCAATATCTCGCAAAATAATGTTTTTATAATAATAAATATGTTCTTTTAATGCAATACATAATGGAGACCTGTCATCTAAACAAAATGGTTCTAACAATTTTTCAATCGGTAAACGATTTAGTAAATTTGACCATAAAAAAAATTTCATCTATTATTTTATAATCAAAAGTACTGAAATTTAAGCGCTCCAAACAAATTATTTTACTGGAGATAACAGGGTTAATAGAGTTCAACCACATCACTATAATCCAAATATAGTGCGCAAATGTTTTTCATCAGCATCACTTGTTTCACATTTTCATACTGGATCTGGTATAGATGTAGGCAATCTCCGCAGGTCACTGGGGCAGCAAACTCTGGAGGTGTAGCATTTTCAAAAAAG
Organism: Octodonta nipae; assembly: GCA_034190945.1. Lineage (NCBI taxonomy): Eukaryota > Metazoa > Arthropoda > Insecta > Coleoptera > Chrysomelidae > Octodonta > Octodonta nipae. Next base: position 76,633,291 of record CM067218.1, on the reverse strand, counting down.
TTTGTTTTCAGGAGCTTGAGCTTAATGATGACATCTTCCCACTCGTACATAGTCATTACAATTTTCGTTGGTGTTCCAGCGGCTACAGGTGTTTTTTCCAAGAGAGAGAATAGGATCTTACAGGACTGAGTGCACATTGAACATCATACTCTAAATTCAGTAATGGAAACCTCGAATGCAGCAAGTAATAGTCTTCCTTTTTGGCAGCTTCATCATACATTTGTAACACTCTATCCAAGTCCGCACTGTAATTGATAGTGGAATCACTACTATAACCACTATCCATGGTTTCAAAACTGCTGATAATACTAATTTTCACAAATCACTCGAGAGGTAAACTGGGACTGGGAATATATGTAGGGAATTTTCACAATTTTATAGTTTTACCCCTTCCACTACCTGATTGCGGTTGATTTCAATTATGTGTTCCTACGCCAAGATGGAAAAGTAGATCTCTTGTTGCTAAGAGCTCCTCTGTTCCCCATCACCATCATCATATATGTAAAGCTTTTAAATGTTGCATCACTTGTTGTTTTTCACAATAGCATTTGATATCTTTCTGTAATCGTTTAAGTTTGGTGATATGTTGGCTTAAACTTTTCGAATACTTTACACAATACCGATGACGTCACCCATCAGCTCTCCACCCGACGGCTCCCCACCATCAAGCCGAAGGGAGATTCCCACGACCACTAATCACACCACTAATCTCGCCACCCACGCAACCACAGCCAACAAACTACAAGGCCAACGCAACCACAAGGCCACCCACGCAACCACAAGGCCACCCAGGCAACCACAAGGTCGACTCTTATCAACCACAGGCGCCAGCTTATCAGGTGGCGCTTGCGGTTGATAAGGGGCGACCTTGAACATTTTCCCACGCTCAAGTGCGGCCACCCCTTCTCCCGCGTCCTATTTGGAACTTAAACAACTTTTAAACTCTCATTTCGGTGATTCTAGAGATTTGACATCTCTCATACAAGATTTGCAACGTCTAAGACAACTTCCCAACGAATCGCCTCTCACATTTTATAACAGATTGCAAGTACTTACTGCAAAAATGTATGCCAATATTCAGAAAACCTCGAATTTGAATGCAGATCAGAAGACAGCCCAAACGAGTCTAATAGACACTATGGCGCTGAACACTCTTCTGACCGGTTTAGAACCGCGTTTAGGGCAAATCATCCGCGCCGGAAACCCGAAAGACCTGTTAGAAGCTCACGTACGAATTAGGCGTGAATTACAACTGTCCTACTTCGAAAACCAAAAAACACCTAAACAAATTCCCCCTAAGCCTAATCAACCCTTTCGAAAGCCTAATCCGCAAATTAATAAGTGCCTATCATGTGGAAAATTCGGACATCACACGTCCGAATGTCGCTCTCGAAACTACCAGACACCAGTCTATAACAATAGTAGCGGCAATAATAATAATTTTAGACCAAAACCTTTTACTAATAATTTCTCACAAAATCAGAATCAACAACCTAGGCAAAATCAGTCACCCTTCAGACAAAACCAGTTCTCTAACCAGCCAAGAACGTTTCAGCAAAGTACGCAACAACCACGCCAATCGGTCATCCAACGAAATCCCGGTTTTCGCCCAAATCCAAATAAAACACATCACTTAAATTATACGAATTACCCTAACCAGGACGATGATTATTATACAGTTAATAATCAACCCTACGATGATTACAATAGCACTGATGATCAAGGTAATATGATTATTATAGTCAGTCATGCAATCCAGAAGCAATTAATATTAATTATCATACTGCTGATAACTATCAAACTGTCGATTTAGATCCCCTAGAGAATCAAAACTATTAGGATTTTCTATCTCTTCCAAATTTAGACCACCCTCCAGACATAACGACCAGCCTCGCAACACAGATCCAAACTATCAATCTCGACGACCTGAACCCGAATATAAACTTTCCGGAACAGACATTTCTGTAACTACTCTCCATACTGTAAACTCCAAAAATCTGTACTATATTAACGATGCGACTGGAAACTATAAATTACTCATAGATACAGGCGCAGGAATTTCTATCTTTAAAGAGCATACCGTCAGAAATTATTCTGAACGATTCCTGGAAATTGTCAATATTCAGGGAATTACAGATAAAAAGATCCCCATTTCTCAGTCAACCCTTATACCATTCACTCATGGTAACCCCCATAAAGTATTCATATGTAACCTTGACATCGAGTTTGATGGCATTTTAGGGTTAGATTTTTTAGAACATTATGAATGTGTAATCGATCTAAAATCTAAACAACTCAAGACAAATTTCAAAGATATCACTCTTCACAAGGTCTCCTCCTTGCCCCTTTCAGATATCACTCCCTCGACAGTCCCCAACACATCGTCTCCAAAAAATTTCTCAAACTATATTTCTATAGAACCTCGTACAGAAAAAATATGTAAACTACGCTGTCACCTTTCCAACACCGACGCTGTGTTACATACCATCGAGAAAGAGAAAGTCAGACTACCCAATTCCTTGGTATATGTAAACCATAACGGGGAATTTCTAACTTCAGTTGTCAATGCCAAAGCCATCCCAAAAATAATTAACTTTGAAAACATAACAATAGAACCCCTTGTACAAACACAACCCTGTTTTAACTTTAACGACTCGTACGAAACTCCAGATATCGACAGAAACTTACTCATAAGACAACAACTCCGGACTGAACATTTAAAGGACGAAGAAAAAGACATGATTACCAACCTTTGCTTAGATTTCCAGGACATATTTTACTTAGAAGGAGACTCACTATCCTTTACCAACGAAATTAAGCATTCAATCGAGACTAGTAATTCCAGACCCATCTTTACTAAATCTCATAGGTACCCTCAGGTACATAAAGAAGAAGTTAAAGATCAAGTATGCAAAATGCTCAACCAAGGTATCATTCGTCACTCAACTTCCCCGTGGTCTTCCCCAGTTTGGGTTGTTCCCAAAAAGCTAGACGCCTCAGGCAAACAAAAATGGCGTGTCGTCATTGACTACAGGAAACTTAACGAAGTCACAGTAGACAACAAATATCCATTGCCTAACATCTCCGATCTTTTAGATCAACTAGGCAAATGCCAATATTTTTCTACATTAGATCTCGCCTCCGGTTTTCATCAGATAGAGATCGATTCCAAAGATATCCCCAAGACAGGATTTTCAGTCGAAAACGGCCATTACGAGTTTGTTCGTATGCCGTTCGGTTTAAAAAACGCCCCGTCCACATTTCAACGTGTCATGGACAACATCCTCCTTGGAATTCAAAATGAACATGGACGACATCATTGTGTACTGCCCAACAATTCACGAAGACATTTCACGGTTGACCGAAGTCTTCAAACGTCTTCGCAAATCAAATCTTAAGATTCAACCCGACAAATGTGAATTCTTAAGAAAAGAAGTAGCGTATCTTGGTCATCTAATTACCAAACAAGGTGTAAAACCGAACCCCAAAAAATTCAGTTGTATCCAAAATTTCCCAGGACCAAAAAATCCAAAAGACATTAAATCTTTCTTAGGATTGGCCGGATACTATAGAAGATTCATCCCCAACTTTGCCAAAATGTCAAAACTACTTACAAAACTTCTCCAAAAAGATGCAAGATTCTTCTTTGATTCTGATTGTAAGTCATCATTTAACGACTTAAAGAAAGCTCTCATTTCAGACCCCATTCTCAACTACCCAAATTTTGAAGAACCGTTTCTTCTCACCACGGATGCCAGCGCTTTCGCGATTGGTGCAGTTCTTTCGCAAGGTCCTGTAGGAAAAGATCTTCCTATCGCTTATGCCTCTCGCACTTTATGTGCCGCCGAAACTCGATATTCTACCATCGAAAGGGAATTGCTTGCCATAGTGTGGGCAGTAAAACACTTCCGTCCGTATTTATTTGGCCGTAAGTTTACTTTAATCACCGATTCACCGCCCGCTTACGTGGCTTTTCTCGATCAAAGATCCAGGCAGTAGACTTGCCAGATGGCGACTAAAACTCGAAGAGTACAATTATAAGATTGAACACAAACCTGGAAAGATAAACAAAATCGCAGACGCTCTATCGCGAATTAAAATCAATCACTTCCACCAAATAGCCAATTTTCAGTCAAAAATCCACGCCTTTAATGACACCGACTCAGAAGACGAAGGTGAACAAGAATCCGAAGAAGCCGAACTTAATGACGAACTACTAACTAACGAATTTAACAAATTTGTCGACTTATATAAAACAAGATCTCTAATTGACTACTCAAAAATCGAAACGACAAATTCTCAACTTCTCGACAAAACTCATAAACAAATTATTACATTCTTTTGGCAAAACAAGTTAACTGATCTCCACGATTGGATCATGGATGATATCTTCGAAGAAGATATTAACTTTGAAAACTATTCTCTCAACACCTTTGCCAGTAATTCAGTCAAAAATCGTAAATACTTTATAATCCCCTTGCCATTTGACCCAGAAACAGTCGTTCAATTTCTGTTTTTCATCATTTACAAATCACAGAATAAATTTGATCCCGAAACAACGTACTATGTCGAAAACAATTTGGAACTTCCAATTCTCGAAACCTTTCCTTATATCTTTGCAGACAAAGATATTAAACTGAAAATATGTCAAAACATTATAAAAACACCTTCAGAAGACGAAATACCGCAAATTTTAGAAAACTATCATCAAGGAAAAAATAATCTTCATCGCGGAATCAACGAAACGGTCAGACGAATAAAGGAAAAATATAATTGAACCGGTTTAACAAAAAAACGTAGAAAATTTCATCAAATCTTGCGAAATTTGTCAAAAGGTGAAAACATGTCGAAAAAACCTAAGTTCCCCTTTAGTTATAACAGAAACGCCGAAAACACCTTTCGAGCGAATTAATGTCGACGTTTTTGAATACCCATCGAGAAATTACGCTCTGACAGATAGAGACGAGCTAACAAAATTCACACAGGCATATCCAATAAAGGATAAAACAGCAAAAATCGTCGTTAACACGCTTATCCTTTATTTCCAACATTACTGCACCCCGTTGCGAATTCATTGCGACTGCGGCCGTGAATTTGATAATGTTCTAATGAAAGACCTCTGTGAGCTTTACAACATAAAACTTACATTCTCAAGTGTGGGTCACCCACAATCCAACGGTTCCCTTGAACGATTCCACTCAACATTATCGGAAATGATCAGAGCAAATATAGCCGAAAACCCAGACGAACATCCGTTTCACGTTTTGCCATACGCAATAATTACTTATAACAACACCAAAAATAAAACTCATGGCTTTACACCCTACGAGCTTATTTTTGGTCACACGTCTAGTAGACCCCCGGAAACGCTTTATAACCAACAGAACCTCATTTCCAAATACGTAAGAGATCTCAACAATCGTATGGAGTACTTTTACAAACTAGCGCGTTCAAAAACTGAACAACAAAAAGAAAAGGCAAAAGAAAAGGTAAAAACTCGATTCGACCAACACGTACCTGAAAACCGACCAAATTATAACATAGGCGATAAAGTATATTTGAAAGAATCGCAAATTTCTAGTAAATCACAAAATAAATTTAATGGTCCTTTCCAAATAACTGAACTCTTTCAAAATTCTGCAGTCTTACTAAATCCCGAGACAAATCAATCTACAAAAGCAAATTTTGACAGATTTTGAGTGAAAATTACTTATTTTCAGACTCCTCGGACTCTTCACAATCGCAACATCTCAATATACGATAACACCTATAAACAACACCATAGGACTCTTCTTTCATGAAGAAGGAAGCATCAAAATTTCGAATGACAAGTGGACATTGCTTGTCTACAAAGATCTCCACCCATTCGGTGACGCAATTTCCAATAATGACAAAATACTAAACACTTTAGTTGACACTATCAATTCAAACTTAACTACTCTACTTAGTTCATTCAAACCACAAGTACAAACACACGTCAGCCTTCTCAAACAAATATCAGACAGAGTAAACTTGAAATATCAAGAAATATTCGCGGACACGAAAATTCACTTAAACCGACAGAAACGCGGACTTATTAATGGATTAGGAACAATTTGGAAATCAATAACTGGCACTCTGGATGCAAACGATGGTCAATATTTTAATGATTGTATCAACAAGATTACTCATGACGAACAACCAATCGAAAATCTACTGAAGAACCAAATCTCTGTTACGACTTCCGTAATCAAAAATTTTAATTCAACGGTTCATAAACTACAAATAGACGAAGAAACGTTTAATAAGAATATTAATGAAATCAGGCAAGCCATTGCTTTTATTTCAGACGACCTTCAGTTCTTTGAGACACTTGTCAAAACTCTAGATTTATGTGAATCATTAATGGAAAGCTATGTCTTTATTCAAGATGCCCTTAATGATGTATTATCGGCAATATCTTTCGCTCGCATTGAAATGTTACATAGTTCAATCATTACACCGGCAGATTTGGTCGACTCACTTCAAATTATCTCTCACTCTTTGCACAAAAACAATTTGCCCTTATCTATTAATGCCCATAATATTGCACAATATATCGACATCATCCAATTGGAAGCATTTCAATTAGACACGAAAATAATTTTTGTATTAAGAATCCCCTTAGTAAACCCTAAAACTTTTACCCTTTTTCGTTTATATCCAATTCCGATACTTGACGACCGAACAGGGTTTCATCACATTTTACCAAGCACAACCAAATATATTGCGAAAAACGATGATTCACTATTGTATACTACATTTCGGAACTTGGACAACTGCAAGTCCTTAAGCCAAGTTCAATGGATATGTTCAGAGGTTCTCCCGTATCCTATAGATAGCGATTCAACTTGTGAGGCCCAGCTGTTGAAGCAGTCCACCTTCCTTCCAAAGGTTTGTCAGACTTCCATATTCTACGCCAAGGACTACAATGTATATAAGATTAGCTCAAACTTTTGGCTAATTACTGTTTCTGACCTTTTACCTATCACCATAAAGTGCAGGGGAAACAGCGTTGTAACACTAACAATTACAACAAACTCCGTCCTAAATTTGCAGGCAGATTGTAACGCATTCATTGGCAACACTCGAATTCATTCAAGCAAACTGATCGACAATTTCCAAAACATTACCTACAAGAGTCATCCAATTCAAATACCGTACAACTGCTGCAAATCTATACCACCGAAAAACTATGTGCCAGATCTAAAGCCACTCAGACTAAACAAGATCGATGCAGACGACCTCAACATAGCTCAACATAAGTTGAACCAATATTCAGAAGAGCTAGACAAATTAATAAACCAACCGTTAATTAAAAAACACATGCCATGGTTCACAATTTTATCAATTACATTAATCGTTTTACTAATCCTTATCTACATTTTCTATAAATGCAAACCAAGAAGACAATCCAGATTGTTGGCCATAACAACAAACGGCGACGATCCACCGTCACCTTCACCAATGCCATGTAGTCAAGTCAGAAACTTCAGATTCCTTCCCAGACGACGTCCAAGTATTCGACTCCAGGAACCCATCGAAGATACAGAACTCACAAAAATGGTTTGAAAAGTTGAAGCACAGCATCAACTTTTTCAGGATAAATGGAGTTGTTATATAAGTATTTAAACAGACTTTATATTAAATTTACTTCTAATTATAAGGTCAAATACTGCCATTATTCCCACATTGTAATATGATACTTGTTAGTAATTTTTATCACGTTCGACTTTTTTTTCATTTATACTTGGTAACCAAAACTGTACACTTCTTATTTTTCAGTTCACATAAAAACTGATGACCATCCATTTTGAAACGTCACGCTTAAATTGTCTATGTTTAACACGCGTGTCGACTCATCATTTTGTAATGTTATAAATACTAGTGTAGGACCTTCAGTCGTTGACTTATATTCTTATAGTTGAAAGTTGTTATTATTATTTTTGTGTTTAATTAAATAAATTGTTTTTAAAAAGTGAATTTTGAAAATCGTAATATAAAATGTATATATATATATGAACTAAGCTAAGTTCCGGGTGAGAACCTGCCTACTCCCCAAGAGTCACTAGGTAACTGAACTGAAGGTTAGTCTGCCCTGCTTCTTTTATTTATAGTAATCGGTCGATTAGGAGGGGATATCACGTGATGAAGGGGCTACGCGGTGATTGGTTGGGTGTTGGTGGGCGTGTCTGGTTTGTTTAATCCGGACAATTACGGAGGTCCAAGCTGTGGGAAGGCGAGTGCTGTCATCGCGTCTATTTAGACAGAGAGGTCTTTTCTCTATTTCGATGGCTTCGCGAATTGTGGATTCCCTAAGAGAATTGAATTGCAGCAATACTGTTTATTGTAAAGTCACCACAGTGATAGACGGACTTATATATATATATATATATATATATATATATATATATATATATATATATATATATATATATATATATATATATATATATATATATACAGGTATGGAAAACGTTTGACTGGGGTCGGAGAATGCTAACGTTAAACAAGGACGGAACTGCTACTATATGCATTTGACGAGGATTGCCGTTTTAAGTACGTCTGTTTCACGAGCATTCAAGGTAAAGCACGAGAATATCGTATTGAAGGTGGGGCATCGATCGTCACAGTCACAGAGCGACCGTCCGTCCTCCGTCTCTTTCCTCGTCAGTAAGGTTTTATCAACGGAGTATGATTATTTACAGAAATAATACGGATTTCGGAGCATTTTTCCTTTTCATGATTTTTGCGATGAAAAATTAATTATCCGCTATTACGCCAGAACGAAAACTTAACATTTTTTCTGTTTTAAAAATGAAATAAAATAGATACTCTTAAAAATAAAATAAATTAGTAACTTTTAAAAAAATTGTCAATAAGAAATTAATCATTAACCTTATAATTATTTACAACATATCGCGCATCTTTTATTTTTAAGCGATTGGAATCGTCGCAATGTGGTGATAAGAAAAAAGTATTTATCACCCGAACTCGTCCGAACTGGCGTCACACCCACTTCATTCACCTGGTGCGTATTGCGTTGATTGATTCAAAATCGCATGGGATTATATTCACTTTGATTCAAATCACTTTTTAAAGAAGATTATTTATTTAAAATATACAAAATCAAAATTTAAACAATTAATTACTTGAAATACTTTATACTATAAGTGATAATATTTGAATGACAACACGAGAACGTTTCTAGTTGCTTTTATAACATTGACAAAAGTGCTGATGCAAGTCAGCGATTTTACTGGGTAAAGGGGCTCGTGTAGGTTTCCGGGAAGTTGTTTGCATATAATTCGAGATGAAATTTGATATCCCTGAGAAGTCACGTACGCTTTAAATTCCGTTGACTTCTCGACTGTGTGAACTAAGTGCTGATATATTTTGCATATAACAACTCCCCTTACATATCAAAAGTTGATGCTATAACATCAACTTTTAAGAACAGAAACATAAAATAATATAAAATGATGTTTGAATGGTATACATAATAAGTAATAAGTGTATAAAACGAAATATGATTCAAATAAAGTATTAGGTAAAAATCAAAAATCATTTTGTAAAATAAAATCAAAACATGTTAAAATAAATGGGCAATAAAATAATACTAGTAATAATTAAATGCTTAACCTAAACATATCAAAATAAAATATAAAGTAAAAGGAAATGTGAATAAAAATACTGTGTCAAAAAATAAAAAGGTTAATAATATAAATCAATATTAAAAATAGGTGGTTTTAGACAACATAAAGGGTATAACTAAACTTGCGTCTCTAAGCTTTGTTCTGTTTTCAAAACAGGCCTAAGCTTGGGGAACAAATTGAGTCTTGGCTGAGGCACTGAAGTCTGGTCAGGATTGCAGTCCTTTGGAGGTTTTACCATCCTCTTTTTGACAGCTTGGAAAGTGATGAGTGCCGCTACGATCATGAGAGCAGCTATGGTTGTATAGGTAAACCAAGAGATGTTTTTCGTTACAAACGGCTTGTTTATGCGACCATCGAGGTCTCTGGAATATTGTTCTAATTTGTGATTTGCTACGTCTAATTCTTCTACATTAAGTGTGTTCAGCTTTAGGGGCTAAAGTTCAGGAATTATAATTTTTTCTGGCACTGCATCGCAACAGTTGAATGGCACTGATACTGGTTGAAATGTTTCTAGAACATTGGTTTGTTTACCAGATTCGGCTTGAACTTTTGTAATTCCTATAAACGCACTACACTCTGATTGAAGGGTCAATATGGAGTTGAGGGAGATTGTAAGAGTTTTTGGGTTTGTTTGAGCGCAATTCACTGTAACACTTATAGGTTCAGAAGTAATTATGAGCCATGTATTGGGTTCTAGTTTTTGAACGTTGTATCCTTGAGAAAATATTAGTGAGCTTTTACAGTTGTCGGGTACGTTCTGGACATTATTTAGAAGTTGAGCTTCACATAACGCGTTTGTGTCAATAGGATATGCGTAAAGTTCAGAACACAGTTTCTTACGAGTGGCTAACGGTTTACACGCACTTAAGTCTGATCGGAATGAACATTAAAGAATCATCATTCTTTGCAAGATATTTTTGAGTGAAGGATAGCATATGATGTAAACCTGTTCTTTCATCGTATATAGGGATAGGATATAACTGAAAGACTGTGTAAGGATGTTGTTCGACTAAAGGGATTCTTAACACAAATATAAGATCGGTATATGTTTGAAATGCCTCTAGTTCAATGATTTCCAGATATTGTGCGATGCTCGAGTACTTTACAGCCCATGGAAGGTTACTTTTGACTAAATTTTGCGATATTTCCTGTAATGAGGTAATAAGATGTTCTGGTGTTAAAATTGAAGAGTGAATTATTTTCAAACGCGCGAATGTGATAGAATTTAAAACATCATTTAGATTATCTTCTAAGTAGAGATAATTCTCCATAAGTTTTTCACAAATTTCAAGTAATGCGAGTTTTGATTCGACGTAGGCGACCTTATCATTGATTTTTCAGATAGTGTTTTTCAGCTTTTTCATGTTATCGTTATATATTTTTTCGTGGATTCTAAGATTTTTGATAGTTTAGTTGAAGTTCTTAATTACAGATGTGGTGACACTTATTTGTTTTTTTTTTGTAAGTTCTCAATTTGAAGTTGGCCTTGATTTAAGCGGTTTATGCTTTCGGTAAAGTATTTTCTGTCAGCGGCGTCTAAATTGCCGGTGATTGCCTTAAGAAGGGTACCTGCCCCATCAAGTATACCTCGTTTGTGTCTTTTAGTGACCATGTGAATGTCAGTAAATTTCTGTTTGAGTGAGTTAGAAATTTGATTGAGAAGGTTAATGTGGGTTTGTATGTCTGCGCGAAAGTAGTTCATAGCGAAAGAATTGAAGTTAACAGTTTTTACAAGAGTTTGTAATATTTTGTTATTTGTTACAAATACTTGTTCTAGTGCAGAAATGTTTCTATGTACTAAAACTGTCCATTTATCATTGGATACAGTTATTTCTGCTTCGTTATGGAAGTAGATACCTAAAGTATTGTTTATTGGTTGTATTTGAAATTGGGCTACTGCTGACCCGAACAGCAGGCAGAACCTGAAACAGAAATTAACTTTCTGAGAACGGTTTCATTCGGTCGAAATTTACTTTTGATTTTTGGTTGGTTTTAGGGTTTAGTACTGTTGCGGAGTTTCTGTGAATCTCCAGGATTTCGAAAGGACCATTGAATTTATTTTGGAGTTTGGACTTTATCGCCTATTTGATAGTTAGGGAGATTTTCAGAAACGTGTTCATCAAATCTGACTTTCGCTTTATGTTTTTGGATTTCCGTTCTTTCGCGAGCAATTTTATAATAGTGAGAGATACGATTATTGAGATCTCTGATGTACTTAGTTATCAGGGCTTGTTGGTTGTAGAGAGTTTCTGGAGTCCTACTCGAAGTATGTCCATAAACAAGTTCGTAAGAGGTGAATCCATTACTTTTGTTTACAGAATTGTTATATGCAATGATTGCATAAGGGAGGATGTTAAAAGGGTGTTCGTCAGGATTTTCTAGTTTATGGATTCTAATCATCTCTAATAAGGTCGAGTGGAATCGTTCTAATGAACCATTTGACTGGGGATGTCCCACACTAGAATAAGATAGTTTGATGTCAAATAGTTTACACAAGTCTCTCATTATTGTGTTGTCGAATTCCTTGCCATAATCACAATGTATAGAGTAGTAAAGTACTAACAACGGTTTTTGCGGATTTGTAGGTTATGGGGTAGGCTTGAGAGAATTTTTTTAGTTCGTCCCGGATAGTTAATGCGTAGTTTTTTGTCGGGACTTCTAGAATATCGATGTTGACACGTTCAAAGGGTGTCTGTGGGGTTTCAGTAATGACAAATGGGCTGTCAAGAGTTTTCCGGTAAACCTTTGCTCTCTGGCAATTTGACAGTTTTTGATAAAATTGTCAACGTCCTTAGTCAGTCCTTGCCAATTGTATTTTTCTTTTATTCTGCGGATAATTTCATTGATGCCTCGATGTATATGATTTTTGCCGTTACGGAATTGGTCGAGAATGATAGATATTTGGTCTTTCTCAACCGTTTGGACGATATTTTGGCAAACTTTCCATTTAATATCGATTTCGGAAAAGATAAACGAAAGCATTTCCAAAATGGGCAGTTCAATGTTATTCTAAACACAGAATACTTCATTTTCAGTGAACACATCTCTACTATTATACAAAGATGCGAAAAGAATCTCGTTGACTACTTCTGGGTCAGAAGGGAGAGGGACGATGTAATATAGTCTTTTTCTGACACTTTTGCTTGCAAAGACATTTACTCTAGGGGTACAGAAATTAGCATTTTCCTCAAAAATGTCTTCGATGATGTTATGGTGAAAATTTTTCATGAGAAAGCCTTGGGGAAATACTAGGATGTTTTTGTTTCCTCGGTCTAAGAGTTGGGAATTAGAAAATTGAATTTTGTCGAAATCTATGAGTGAGACGGTTTGATATCGCTCGACAAAAGTTCTAAATTCTTCACAGATTTGTTGGAGATTAATGGGATTTCTCGTCTGGGGTTCTTGTGAGTCATCGTCAGTTTCGTTTGTTGGGAGTACTGTAAATGGTGTTAGATGATTGTTTGCTTGAAATGATATGTATTCATTAAAGTTGTTAACTTTAATGCGAGAGAGAGCGTCGGCGTTTTTATTTACTTTGCCGGATTTGTAAATTATTTAATAGTCGTACTCCTCGAGCTTAAGGCGCCATCTTGCAAGTCTACTTCCAGCATTCTTTATAGAAAACAGCCAAGTTAACTGGCGGTGATCGGTTATAAGTAAAAACTTACGGCCAAAAATTATCGGACGAAAGTGTTTAACCGCCCACACTATTGCAAGGAGTTCTCGTTATATGGTTGAATACTTAGTTTCAGCGTTGCAGAGAGTTCTGGAGGCATAGGCTACAGGCAAATCTTTACCTACGGGGCCTTGAGAGAGCACTGCGCCGATAGCAAATGAACTGGCGTCGGTTGTAAGAATAAATGGCTCTTCAAAATTAGGGTATATGAGTATGGGGGTAGAAGTAAGGGCTCTTTTTGATCAAAAGATTTGACGCATTCTCAATCGAACTGGAAAGGTATGTCTTTTTGAGTTATCTTGTCAAAGGTTTCGAAATCTTGGCGAAATTGGGGATGAATCGCCTGTAATAACCAGCTAACCCTAAGAAGGACTTGATATCTTTTGGGTTTTTTGGTTGGGGAAAATTTAAGATACAATCTACCTTTGAAGGGTTAGGCTTCACGCCTTCGGGAGTTATAAGGTGGCCAAGATACGCGACCTCTTTGCGAAGAAACTCGCATTTGTCGGGTTGGATTTTTAGATTGGCTTTTCGCAATCGTTTGAAAACTTCAGAAAGTCGGGCTATGTGCTCATGTATCGTCGGAGAATAAACGATAATGTCGTCCATATAGACTAAATATCTCTCGTTTTGAACACCTAAAAGAATATTATCCATTACCCTTTGGAAGGTGGAAGGCGACTGAAGGGCATTCTAACGAATTTAAAATGACCATTATCAACTGTGAATGCTGTTTTTTGGATGTCTTTTGTATCGATTTTGATTTGGTGAAACCCTGAAGTAAATCCGAAATGTTCGGTAGGGGGTCTTTGTCGTCAACAGTAAGTTCATTTAGTTTACGATAATTGACGACGACACGCCATTTTTGGGTACCAGAAGCGTCTCCTTTTTTGGGAACTACCCAAACTGGGGATGACCATGGCGAATTAGACGGACGTATAATGCCTTGGTCAAGCATCTTTGATATCTGACTTTTTGCCTCTTGTTTGTGTATTTGGGGGTACCGATATGACTTTGTGAAAAAGGGTTTCGCGTTATTAGTGTATATTGAATGTTTGATGTCGTTTGTAAAGGTCAGTTGGTCAGTTTGGTATTCAGTTTGTGTTTGAACATTTTGTGTCTCATCGTATGAAAAATTATAGGTTTGATCATATTGATCAAATTGTTGGTTATTTAGGTGGTGAGTTTTCTGTTGTTGTTGTTTGAAAAAACTCGGATTTGGCCTATAATTACTAGAAGTTGGAGTTGGTCTACTTGTTGAGGGTTGTTGTTGGTGAGAGAATTGAGGTCTATTATTAAAATTCGTAGGTTGATTAGAAAAATGAGGGCGATAATTGGAATAATTCTGATTGGAGTTCGGGTTGTGTTGAAAATGTCTCATTCTCACTAAGCATTCGTTGCTTAGATGGCCCATTCGTTTACAAAATGTGCATTGTTTTGGAGGTGGGACATTATTTGGCTTACGAGAGGATTGTTGGAAATTTCTATTACCTGAAAATTTCTGGGTTTTTAAATGTGACAGTTGTAGTTCTCGTGTAATTCTGGAAATCGCAGTGAGAATATTGCAGGGGTCACTAGCGCGAACGAGTTGACCAATTTTGGGCTGTAAACCCGTGAGGAGGCTATTAAGAGCCATTGACTCTATCAAGTCAATCTGTGCTTGTTTTTCTTTAACAGTTAGGTTTTGTTTGTTTATGGCTGCTAGCATTTTCGCCTGATGCGTCTGAAGTCTAGCAGAAAATGTAAGAGGGGATTCATTAGGAGTTTGCCTCATTCTTTGCAAGTCTGTATAAGAGCCGAGAGATCCCTAGGATCTCCAAAATGATTTTCTAGGAGGGTTTGAATTTCAGCTAGTTGACTAGGGTTTCGCGAATTAATTAACTCAGACGCTCTACCGCGTAACTTATTTTTGATATGGAGAATTAGCAATACTTGCTGATTATCCGTTGCCATGCTGTAAGCAGTATTACAGGAGCATATGAAAGTATTCAAAAATATCGGATTACCATCATACTCAGGAATTATGGCAAATATTTCCGATAGCTTATAGGGTTCTACGGTTGGTGTAGCTGCTTGTCTAGTGGTGGCCATTTTTATAATTGTATAAATTCGCACAATAAAAATTAACTGTTGAGGTTTTAAATGTAAATGGTAAATATCTAGTTTATCAAAATCCGATATCGAGCAATGTTTAATAGAGTAATAACAAATTTGAAATAGGAATGTATAAATGGTAAATTAAAAATAAACTTGAAATAATGTTTCAAATACTTCGAAATATGTAAGTCAAAGTAATGGAAATAAAATAATATGATTATGTAAAATATATAGTTTCAAATTATTTAGGAAGGGTAAGGTTATGAGGGATAAAATATTATATAAATGAAAGAACTGGTGGTCATTCAAAATAAAATCAAAATAAAATAGTTACTTTATGTGATTCTTACGTTATTATTCCTCGCACCGGACTGTTTTCCGCGTCACTTAGCACTGGTTAGCCTGGTTGCGTGTTCCCTTGCTAGTACTTGGTAGTTGTTGTCCTTTTCAAGTAGGTTCTATTCTTGCTTGGAAACCACCACAACTAGTTAGCAATCTTCGTGTTCTAGCTGTGTCTGGAATATCCTACTGACTGCGCCCATTTTATATTCACTTTGATTCAAATCACTTTTTAAAAAAGATTATTTATTTAAAATATATAAAATCAAAATTTAAACAATTAATTACTTGAAATACTTAATACTATAAGTGATAATATTTGAATGACAACACGAAAACGTTTCGAGTTGCTTTTATAACATTGACAAAAGTGCTGATGCAAGTCAGCGATTTTACTGGGTAAACGGACTCGTGTAGGTTTCCGGGAAGTTGTTTGCACATAATTCGAGATGAAATTTGATATCCCTGAGAAGTCACGTACGCTTTAAATTCCGTTGACTTCTCGACTTTGTGAACTAAGTGCCGATATATTTTGCATATAATATATATATATATATATATATATATATATATATATATGATTTCCCGAAGTTCATCCGCGTTTTTTGATAACTGATCCCTGCCGGGATTTATGGTAAAATGACGACGTTTTGGCCAGAGTCACATCCGCCCTCTTCAGGTCGGTTCGCATAATTCTCGTAGCCTTTTCCCGGAAATAGGCAACACATTTAGTGCCCGCGAAAATTTAAAAACAAATATATATATATATATATATAACGGTCTGAGTGCAAAGATTTTGAGGATCAATACTTCAGGTCAAAACAAATCAAAAAGCTTTATAACATTTCCAGAAATAAACTATAGTTTTGCCAAAAAAAAAAATAAGAAAGTTAGAAGTTATCTAACCTTTATTACAGTGAATAATAGATTATTTTCGGCTTCAAAATGCTTGTAAAGCTAAATATGTAAATACTCAATAGCTTATACACCTTTAATAACTGTATTAACATAGAAAATTAATATTTAAACTCTAAATATTCTGTTAAAATTTGCCATATGTTTCTCCGAACAGATGTGGAAATATAGCATATAATATAACTTATTCAGTACTACAGCTGACCACTGCCACGAATGCTTTTTTGCTGCACCGGTTCTTGTCAGAAAGTGAAAGTGATATTTACGTGACATTCTACGTAGCGTTCGTGATTTGATTTTCGTTTTAAAAAATAAATTTGAGAAATAAATAATATCTGTTGTCAATTGTGAGTTCGAGTGTATTAGTTTGTGACAAATAGTGGCAATTATACAATTAGGTAAAGACCTGCCATGCTATTAATTTGTGGGGAAAACACTTGTAATAGCAACAATGTTGAATTTTGAATATTTACTATAAAGAATCCTTTGTTCTCCAGAGCTCTATCATAATGACAGCCTGTAAGTACATGGGTATTTATTTGTCTAATATAAGTAATATTAATTTTATGAGTAACAATAATTTTTCGAATAATTTAACACATAAAAGGACTACATATAAGAAATGTAATTATTTAATACAAAAAAATAACAGGTGTTAATTTTTTTGTGTGAATCATGAATTTTTAGCGTGACGTTGCCACATTGACAATAATTTACTTAACATGTATTTTGAATTTTCTTGCTTATTAAGCCTATAGACCATAGCGTTATAAGAGTTTTTTGTTTTATTTGGTGTGTACTATCTGCACCTAAAATATATGCACTCAAACTGTTTACACCCTGTATATATATATATATATATATATATATATATATATATATATAATGATTTTAAATTATTATTTAATTATTATTTTTTATTGTACAATTAATTGTTTTTTAATGAATGAAATGGTTTGATTTTGAATTATAATTTTATTTTAAATTCATTGTGCAATAATTAGCATGCTTTACAACTTTCATTGAATTTTTTTTAACTAAGTAAATATTTCAAAACATTAATTATTTTTCAACAATTATTTCAATGCAAATCTCTATAAATACTAGAGTTCAGAAATGTGGAATTTTCCAAAATCAGAAATTACCCATATTACTTATTTTATATATTATATAAACCTAACTACTAGATCATGAAATATCAAACAATAAACCTTATCAAATAAGAAACATATGTACAAAATTCAATTACGACACATTCATCATTGTTTTTATTTTTAAAACAGTTTTGTAGGAAATACCTTTTATCACTTTTAAAGCGTCTAGCTGAAAAACTTTCTTCTCTCCTTTGGGTGTGTTCTGTTGCTCCAAGGCTGCATTATTGGTAAAGATCTTTTCTAGCTTGGTCTTTTTACCTCCGCAGCTTTTTATTGTGATGTATTTGGAGTCATTCTCTGCTCCATATTCATCCTTTTTACTGATGACCTTTCATTTTAAATATGCATTTGCAATATTTAATTGTCTTTGTTCAATTTTATTATGAACTCTTCTTGTATATCTCCGACTTGAGATTATTTGTCACATGATTAGTTCGACTTCGTTTACTTTCAGGTTTGTAACGTCACTTTCACTTTCAATTAATTCAATATGGCGATTTATACCAAAAAATTTTGATGCACTCTTGTTTAAATACACAATTTACAGTTTACTTGATTATTTAAACAAAACTGGGTCCATGCGTACTTCAGGGGTATTGGAAAAGACTGGACAATTGTCAAAAGATGACAGGTAATTTCTAGAAATTCCTAAAACATCGAATCTTTATGACCATTAATTCATATTGACATAATTAATGAAATAAAATGTTTAATTAAACCCTTCGTATTTTGTATCATTAAAATCTAGGAAAAATACTGGTTTTATTGATATATAAATCTTGTCTTAGAATTCAGTTATAGTCTTCTATTTTGCAATTGAAATCTAGGTTATGATATTTGTTCTAAATTTCGTGGGTTTAATTAAATTTAAAGATTAATTGTCACTCTCACTTTCTAGAAACTTTTATTTACATCAAATATTCAGAACAGCTGATTCGAATATCACAACGTAGGCTCTTCAGTAGTTAAGATGGGGCGTTCCTGTGACAACTCTATGGCATGTCCATCAAAGTGTCTACCGTAATAGGGGGGTCCCCAGTTCTTGTAGAATGGCATCGCCAATGTCCAGAGGATAGTTTGTCACTTTGTCATCAAGAAATTGTCTCAAACAATGGATTAGGCGACAAAAAGACATCTTAGGTGTGACAAAGTTGACAAAAAGTGACAATTTGGCTAGACGTAGATGGTGAAGAGATCGCCAATAACCAGAAGGGTTTGCTGGAAAAAGCGTATCGCTTATCAGTAGTTTTGATCTCTTCTTCTTCGCCAGCTGTTCGTCTATCCTTGTTTAGCTAAGGCTGTCCTTGTCTGGCTTGTACGAGGGGTGGGCTAACCTAGCGTATCGCTTTTCAGTAGTTTTGATCTCTTCTTCTTCGGTAGAATGTATATTTTTGCTGTCTTTGTTTATCACGTACACTACTTAACTTTCATTGTTTAATAGTTTTACACTTTTTAGACATTTCTTTACTTTTTTACCATGTAAGATTAGAACCTATGATATTAATGATTAGCATGGCACTTTAACCAACTGAGATAATGAGTCATTTATTTTTCTTTTAAGTATTATTCTACATGAAATAAAAAATGATGATTTTTAATTCAATTTATTTAGATATAAACAACAAAAATTTATTCTCAGAAAAATACATTCGAATATTCATTAACAAAATTTTCAATTTCACATAGGTTTACAAGTCCTTCTTCACATTTTTCAAATCGTCGTCCATACCCCAAGCGGTAGTTTAATGACATCACGAGAAAGAGAATTGGTAATGAAACTTCATCTTTAGGTAGATGATAGTAGGCAAATTTGTCCTCTGATAGATAGTAGAAAGCATAATAATATTTTGAATTTCCACATGGTAAAAAGTCTGCATTCGTTATAATGTTTTCACTTTTTTGAGTAGGTGACACCAGTTTGAAACTATCAGAAAACTTTTTTCATTTTGATGACTGTAATATCATATCATTGTTAAAACACCAAGGAAATTCTGAAACATCATCACAAGGCTGACAATAGACAATAAGACTGTTCATGGCTAAATCTTGAGACAAACTAATGTGTTGCATTGTTAACATCTTGATTTATTTGTATAGGAGTAATGCGCTTTGAAGAAATTTTTGCTAGATTATGAAATCTTTTTCGATTCTCAAAGACGTCTTGATTCCAATTTTGCTTAAAATTTTGTTTTTCTAAAATTGACATTGGTGTTGATATCCATTTACCATACAAATCTCTGATTTCATGCATGTTAAAAGAAGAACAATGACTGCACTGTAGAGCAATATGTCTTCCAAACGGGTAGTATTCATCTTTGATCACATCTTTGTCAGAATAACTTTTACACTTTAAACATGTAATTAGAACTGTTACCTTTTAAGGCATTTTGTAAACTGATTTTTGTTTGTACATAATGTGTTTTTTATTGTGATCATTTCAAACCTCGATGTCATTATTCATAATTTTATTATGAAGCTGTCTTCTTTGGATAGTTAATTGATAGGTCTGTTGAGAATCATGTAACAATTTTTCTTCCAAATGGGTAGAGCTCTTTTTTTTTTCTTGTTGAAAGCAGATCTGATACTGTAAACACTTTGAAAGGGTTCTACCATCTTTATGTACTTCAATCAGTGCTTAAATGAAATGCATTTTTTACTAATTTCTGAAAAAGTAACTGTTATAGTTAGTCTCAACAAAAAAGAATATCCAGTGGGTTCTAAAATTATATGTATCCCCAAGGTAATGTATCAGGTGAAATATAGTTAATAATACGCGTATCATCGAATGGACTCAATGCGATTTTTTTTTGTTCCATTGAATAGACCTCATGTTTATTTGATCTTATTAGGTTATGTGATGCCTCCTTTACAGAGTTATAAAACAGACATTGATAGAAATCTTCAAAAGTAATTTTTCTCAAAGCAGATTTTTTTATACCTTTAACTTTCTTAATAATTGCATTTAAAATTCTTATGGCATACATTTTTGATCTCAAACCAATAAACTCAAGCAAAATTTTACCATTAATTTCATCTTTCATTTTACCTAAGACTTTTTTATTAATTTGAGGCATTTGATATATATTATCTGGAGGATAGTATGACGTATCAAACCTATGGAGTTCTTTTTTCATTTCTTCGTAAATATTGTCTACAAAGAAGTGATAAATTAAAAAATCTGTGTCCATATAAAAAATTTTTGCTTTTTTTCCAAAAGTTTTTAGAATATTATTATAGTGAAAGTCATATATGTATGTTTTTGAAATATCTAGAATGGAAAATTTAATATATATATATATAGGTTTATTGAAAATAATTTCCGTTTTGTTCATTTCTATAATCACCATATTCTCTTCAAAGATGTGACTACTATGAAAATTTGGTTGAGATATATAGTAGTTTGCACCGAATCGCCCTTCACGTCTGTTAACCAACTTTACGTTTTTATATTTTCTTACGTCCTCCATTATTTTACCGAACACACTGATGTTCATTAGTTTGTAAAAGTTTTTTTCAAAATTATTAGTGCTTTGCATTCTACACTGTGTATTCAGTTCTATATATTTTTTCATCCATCGTGACTGCTTAAATTTTAGAATGTTATGTATTTTAGATATTTTCAACCCGGCTTCAAGAGCCTGTTTCAAATTGTTATAATGAACCACATACTTTTGTTTATTGTAAAGTGTTGTTAATAATTTTTTATTTTTAGAACGTGAAGTTGGTGGTACCATACGTTCCGGACAGAAAGGGAGATCTTTATAACTTTCATGTAGTTCCTTTGGATAATCTATATCAACTTCAAAAATGTAGCCAAATTCAGAGTCATCTGAAATATTTTGAATGTTCACTGAATAAGGGTCTACCCATTCAAAATGTCCGTAAGGTAAGGGCTCACATATTGCTGTCCCATACATGTTGTTAATATCATAATACATTAAATAGGAAGTTGGTTCACTAGGGTTGAACTCTTCCTTCATGTAGGGATTGTTAGCCCTTCCATTGTGATATGCCACCTCTAATTCCAGATTCAATGAACATAATCATATCAATGTCTGTTAGAAGTTCTAATTCAATTTCCGTTACCTTTAACATGGCATCGAAAGTTAGCTCTGGAGCTGTGTAATAATGTGCTAGGTCTAGTCTAATTCATAAGTTTTTAGACAAGACTTTCTAAAATTCTCGAATATATCAGCTAACAACAATACATCAGTTTTCAGGTACAATTCAGAATATTCTTGTATGTTCCTAATATTTAACTTTTGCCAAACATTTTTCACATGATTATAATCATCTCTAGAGATACTAGTTTCTTCTAACTTGTTATCAGAACATTTTATATCTGGTAGATGAGTTTCTTGTAATTTTTCCCAACTATCAATATAATCATAAGGAAAAACACCTTTACGTTGAAGTAAATTAAATTCAGGATCAGTATTACAGTATTTTCGTGTGATCAACTTTTGACTAGGTTCTAAATATGATGATGACTTACTGGCCATGAATCGAAATTAATCTAAAAATCTAAAGGAAATTTTGGTATTGGCAATTTGTTTGGTAAAGGAAATGTAACGTTCTTTATTAATTGGCAGCAAACTGACAGTTCCATTAATAGCAGTACTTAACGCTTTTATAAAGAAATGACTGTCATATCCTGATAAATTGTGAAAAAATGCAGGAACGTTATAATCATCCTTATAATTAATATTGCAGGAATTCTGAGCAGCCCCTCTAAATTCACCTGTAAGGTGACAGTGATCGTGCACTTTAATGTCACCATCTTGAAATTTTTTACAACAAATATGACAATTACTTTTATGTTTTTTTGGGGAATAACACCACAATAGAAATAAAACTACGTATATTGCAGGAATACCAAACGTTTCAAAGTCTATTCTGACTTCGTTGTCAATGGCTTTATATTTATTGACAACGAAGTCAGAATAGACTTTGAAACGTTTGGTATTCCTACAATATACGTAGTTTTATTTCTATTGTGGTGTTATTCCCCAAAAAATATAAAAGTAATCAAGAATATGCCACAAACAATGTTTAGAAGACAAATATGACAATGTTTCTGAATTAGCATAAAAGCTATGTTGTTGAGCTGATAGTGGTTTCACTGGCAAGGGATTGTTAAAAATATTATCAAGTTTATAAGCTATTTCTTGAAGTTTTTTAACAAACCATATATCACAATCCCTACCAATATATTGATAGAATTCAGAAAGTGAATCATTATAAGCACATTTTACATAAAAAGCTATGCTAAATGGTATGTGTTTCTGATATTTTTGTGTAGAACTTGTTGATTTTTGATCTTCATACCTCTCTAGAATACTTTCTAGATCAGCATATATAGTAAAAGGGACAAGTTCTTTATTTTTATGATTTTTAAATTTTAAATTTTTATCTGTCTCTGAAGGAGTGACAATTTTGGTAGTATTCATAACTTGACATTTTATGAAATGTTTATCTAAATTTTCCTTTGTTTTAAAATGATTTAAACATCTTTCACACAACCATTTTTTATGAGAAAAATTTCCCATTTGTCTGTTTAAGAGTTTGGATAAGTCTTTTATAAGAGCAAAATGGAAAATTCAATTTTTTTCCGAATTATTTTCATTGTCATCATCTGAATTTGAATTAACAGAATGGTCGAAAGTTGACAACATGAGTAAATTTTTGCGAGGTGAATAATTATTTTTGCTTAAACTCACAGGAACTATACTTTTTTTATTAACCATAAATAAGTTAATAGACAATTTGTTATTTTTTTCAAATTTTGGGATGTCTTTCAAAGATATAGGAAATTGAATATTATCATATTTTAAAACTCTACTAAAATGCTGATAAGAACTGACTCTACAGGGGTTTTTGTTAGCATCACATGGATGAATGCTGCAACAATTGACCACAAAAAACAATACTCATCATTATTTTTTATATTTAAAACTGCTTTTGTTTTCTTAATAAATGCTGGTACGTCCACAAAAGTTGACATACCAACATTTATTGGTCTATAATGAATTATATTTACTTTTAAATGCAATATTTCATACAAAGCCCATCCAGAATCACGTTCCTGAAAATTTTCCAATTTACTTAAAATCTTATTTTCAACATTTTCCATAAACCACTCTTTTAAGTTAGTATTAACGTCTATAACTTCATTTTTGTTTGAAAAATGTTTAATATCCGTTTCTCCGTTAGATGTTTTTATAAAGTTGGCATAAAATATACAATTTTCTTTTAACAAAGACTTCTTTAATTCCTTTTTAATTTTTCTGAAAAACTTTTGAAAACTTTTTTAAGAAATTCATGTGGTTCCATTATTGTAAAATTGACAATGATTCCTGATTTTATCCTATTTTTAAAACATGACATGACATGTATCTTGCCAAACTAAGTTTCTAACATATTTACAAGATTTCAATTTTTTAAGCCTTAATTTATTTTTAAATTGCAAATAATAATATTTAAGAAAAGTTAAATTAGCTTCTAATTTCGAATAATTTTTTAACGGCCCCTCCTTATTTAAGTAGAAGTATAATTTTTTTCAAAAAATGAACCCACTGTAAATATTCTGTTTTTGTTTTAACTAACTTACCAACAGTTTCAATTTTCTTAACTACATTAGCAACAATACACTCCATCTTACACGAAAGAAATTATAGGTTAACAACAATTTAAGATCTGTGCTTCACTATTAGGTACGCGGCGTTTTATTTTCTTTATTAGCTTCTCTGCGGTCATCATCACCCTCATGGAATGTGATACGCTGGCAATCAAAACAATAAACATTTCTACTTTGAAAGCCACTACGTAAATTATTTACAGTACAGTACAACATCTTCTCAATGACTATTGGGATACAGTGAATTACTAGCAGATAAATAAAGTGCATCCATTATTCATGGAAACTAATAAATTTAATTAATGCAACAAACATCATGTGATTTTGATTTATTCCAAAGGTTAACAAAAAACATCATTTTTCGAGAGATAACGATTTTTACAGACAGACTGGCTTGTTATGTTTATGTTAGTTGCATTTTTAACGACTTACTGGAGTCGATCATCAATTTTTTTACAGATAAGCAATGTAAAATTAATGTTTCCATATTGCTGACGTAAATTGTTTATCACAATTGTATGTGATTTATTAATACCAGGCATGTAGTTGGTCAGTTTTCTATTTGTTTGCTTTAATAAACAAATTACTACTCCTCCTAAATAAGTTATTAAAGTGGTTTTCTATTTGTAAGCACCAATAAACAAATTACAGCTCCTCCCATAAATATTTTGATTGGTGATTTACATAACTAATCTAAATTATACAAGTTTGTTTATTTGTGTTTTCTATCTTAAAGGGTAGGATTTTATATACAAGATGAAATTAATTTTCCTCTGAAAATGCTATATGCAGTAATGAAACAAATTTTTCGGTAAGTATTTTTGTGAATACGTATTTTTTTGTTGAATTGTTATTTATTTTATTTCTTGTTTATATTTATAGTTATGGTGTGAAGGAAGTAAAAATTAAAAAAAATGTAGTGCTAGTATCCTTATCATATTCTCCAAAAGAAGTTACGTTAAGGCGTAAATTTGGTAATCTTCCTCTAAAATATATTAGAATGAATGTTGAGAATGAAGAGGAAATAGGTCTATTTGAAAAGGCTGTAAAAAAGTACAGTTCTAATTTAGAGGAAGACGAAGGAGAAGAAAATGAAACAAGTGGACCTTCAGCTGCTAAAATTTAAAGTGTTCCAACTTGAAGGAAATAGACGAAGACGAATTCCAAGAGTCTCAAATATTTCAACATGAACAAGATTTTTTTATAGATAATTAGTTTTACTTATTTACTAATTTAACTAAATATAAAAAACAAAACATATATCTAGTTCTTAGAGTTTTATTTCCTACAATACACATACCAATTTCTTAACAAATTTACATTTTCTACTGCACAGTTTAATTTATTACTATATACATGTTGATTACAATGATGTGACTTTAAAAACAGCTTTAATTTCTCTATGGAAGTTCAGCTTTCTTCTAATCCACAACCTTATTAGGAATCAGTTTCTCCAGCCAACGTTTCTTCTCTAATCCTTTGACCAGTACCAGAGTCTTATCACACTTTTTTATGTATTTGCTCATACCTTAAACAATCATTATTATTCCATTCTATTCCAAGATGCTCTTTTTTGTATACACCATGTATTGTTGAATGGTATCAGTCAAATGATTAAAACTGACAGGCATTGTAACAAATTTGTGTGAGTACCAGCCGTTTTCTACATTAATGATTGCAATTTCCTTACACAAAATAGCATCTCCATACTGAAAGTACTGCAAATCCACGATAAACATTGTAACTGCACAAATACTTGACGACTCGAACTAATTAAGTTGAACAATAATAAAATATTAATGAAAGTGATAATTATTTAACAGTTTTATATCAATTTTCAAGGTCATCTGCCTGTATCTAACTGTTATGTTTATCATCAAAACCTAACCACTTTACAAAAATTTTATTGGGTTTCTTTCGTTTCAAGATCCGTTCAATTAGAAATGCATTGGGATATTTAACTGTTAACAATTGTTCTTCATAGAAATCACCCAAAATGTCATGATTGGTTTCATCAACCAGCAGGTATGTTGTTGGATTTGTAAGCTGAACTTTACTTATCTTGAATAACTCTGTGGACCAATTTGGTTGGTATTTTTTCTCAAAAACTCCACGTAATTTTGATATACGAACATAATGACCAACTTGAAATTTTCGTTTCTTTGATGCCACTTTAATTCTATTATAGACTGTTTTTAATAAATGCTTTTCATCCTTTTTCATGACCTCAAATGGTTTCATACCTATGGTTCTATGTTTGGTATAATTATATTTTCTCACGATTTCCGGTAGAATATTCAACCATTTGTAATGGCCCTGTAAACTGAATTCTTTCCACATCATGTTTTTCAAAGTTCGATTTACTCGTTCCACAATTGACGCTTTTTTCTCGCTCAACACCTTATAATGATTCACCTTATATTTGTTCATTAACTTCTTAAAATCTTTATTGAAAAATTCTGTTCCAGCATCAGTCTGCAGATTCTTAGGTGTTTGCTGTTTTAAAACTTTCTCCATGGCTGAGCAAACCTCAGACTTATTTTTTGACTTTATCGGATAGGCCCAAACAAATTTTGAAAAACAATTGATTACAACCAATATGTATTAATAGCCTTTATTTTCTCTAGCGTATCATTTCCACTAAATCAGCTTGAAAGAGATCATCTAAATATTTAATTATGACTTTTCGTCTTTTAAAATTTATCCTGGCTGCTTTATGGATTTCTTCAACAATTTGCCTCTTCACACTACTATTAGAGTTCATTTTGTAAATAATTATACCGGCCTCTCTCAATTCCTGAATAATTGATGATATTTCGTTTGTGTGGCCTGTATGTCCTGCTGTTTGTGAAGCGAGTAGTAATCGTAAGCTATCAACAAGTTCATTTGGATCATCCCAATGAACGTAATCAATTTTATTGTTGTCCACTCCCGTAAAAATTCCTTTCCCTGCCACCATAGGAGCAATATTTTTTTTATATTTTTTCATTTTGCTACCATCTATTTGTTCGTTAGGTTTATAATAACGTCTATGGGCATTAGTTTTTGCTACAATTTGTTTATAATTATCTTCATCTTCTTTAGAGTAGCCTTTCGGTCGTTTTTTGAACAATAATTCATATAACCCCATACTACCTCGATATCGTTTCTTCTTAACGATAATATCAGATCCATCAATATCTAATCTTGAGTCACCAATCATTAGTTTCTCAGTATCGGTATCTAATCTGACACCATACTTATGATCAAATTCCTTATTATCATCATCATAATACATGTCATTTATATATTTTCTGGGTAATGGATCATACTGGTCTAAATAGTCAACATAGGATTTTTCAGCAATATCAGCAAACCGTTCAGGTGTTGCAGGAGAATGTAATGATCCTATCTCATCCTCAGATGTGATTTCTTGAAGAATTGTCATTTTATTTTCACTCGGATCTTCATTTTCATCTTGCAATAATCGTAACTGACCTGTAGGTGTGGATAAACTCGTTGAAAGTTTACGAGGAATCTTCTGTGTTTCCTGATGCAGCGATTCAGCTTGATGTGATAGTATTGATGGGTAGAGTTCATCGTTGAAAATAAAATCTTTTTCCTCATCAACATGACTAGCATCCTCAGTTTTAAAAAAAGTTTTCTCTTCTTCCATCTTACTAGCTCCATCCATTTCCTGTTCTTTGTGACTCAGTTTACTCTCAATGTCCTTTATATGCTTTGTTATGGGAGAAAATAACTTTTCCTTAACAATTTCACCATGTTTGAGAAGCTGTAATTTTTTTTTTACAATTCTACGTTTCTGTACAAGACGTTTTTTTAGTTCCTTTTCTGATAGATTCATGTTGCTAATTGGACAGTTAGTATCTGGTTGTCATGAGCTTTTGATCCGCTTTCAATCCGCTTTCGATCCGCTTTTGATCCGCTTTTATCTGGTATTATCCGCTATTGATCTGGTTCAATCAGTTTCTGATATATCTTACACTTATGATGTTAATGATTATACTGAAAATAATTGTCTTATTCGAAACATATATAGTGATCAAAACCTCTTCTGTAACGTCCCTCATTGATGTTGCTGTCTTTAGAGATACATAAAAATTCATATGGTCTGTACCAACACATGGCGCATAAGCTTTTAAACCTGTTTCAAATTTAAATCATCTTGTTTGAAAAGAACCAAAAAATTTGCGT
This sequence comes from Octodonta nipae, assembly GCA_034190945.1. Lineage (NCBI taxonomy): Eukaryota > Metazoa > Arthropoda > Insecta > Coleoptera > Chrysomelidae > Octodonta > Octodonta nipae. The sequence continues at coordinate 76,604,605 of CM067218.1, read as the reverse complement.
TATCTCGAATGAGATGTTTTGGAGCCTTCGCATACGTCTGAGACAGATAAAACGAGTCCACTAGACTGTGCCTTCCCAGAGAGAAATATTGACGTATAACATCTTGATTGTCACAAGCCACATCATCAAATATAAATATTGAATTTTTTTTTGCTTCTGAAGGATGTAGAATATTTTCGCTAGCATTGAACGGGTAATAACCGATGCCCTGTATTGTATTAGTTGATACAAGGACTTTGAATAAACATAAACATTCTCAAATCTCAGTCCGTTCAAGTGTTCAATTAGATTAACCATAACATTGGTTTTACCGCAATTGCTTGGCCCCACCAGAATACACCTCACAGTTGACGGAAAAATGGACCATGATTTATTTTCAGGTATACTATTGAAATTATCATTTTCAATAGCTAAAGAAGTTTTTTGTTTTACCACCCTCATTCTTTGACACATTACTATAAAATGAGATAAATATTCACAAAACAAATAATATATGTTAGTTTTAAATTGATAGTTAATGAAATAACATCATGAAGTTATATTCAGGTCAAGGTTTATTAAATTCATCTATAAATAATTTACCGTTTGAAATGCATATACCAGGTTATTATTATTGTGGGCCTGGAACAAAACTCAAACAACGTCTATTACAAGGAAGTCTACCAACAAATCCACTAGATGCTAGCTGTTTAAAACACGATAAATTTTATGAAAATGAAAGTGATACAAAGTTACGTCATAAGGCAGATAAAATATTAGCTGAAGAAGCTCTTCACAGATTTCATTCTAAAGACGCATCTATAGGTGAACGAATAGCAGCTCTCGATATTGCAGGAGCAATGAAAACTAAAGTGAAATTAGGTATGGGCTTGAAAAGACCTACTAATAAACAAACGATTCGAAAGTGTATAAAGTTAATGGAAAAAACTAAACTAATGATTGAAAATACTCTCAAGAATATACAAGACGGCATAACAATTTTGAATGGTGGAATCCATTAAAAAACTACCATCACAAAGGAGAAGAAGAAAACCAAAGGTTCAAATAAAAAAAATAAACAAAAAAGAAAAACCTGTAAATGAACCTCAAGAAATTGATATGAATATGGAAATTGAATATAACCGAAAATGTAAAAGGGATACCAGTGATGATGACATTTATAATTATAATATAATTAAAAATATAAAACGTCGTCTAATATCTCCTCAAACTCGTAAATTTCGAGTGGGTAAAAGAAAATTACTACAACTTAATGATGAAGAAGTAATTCCTAAAAAGTTAAAACTTGACTTAGATGAACCTCTTATTTCTAACAAACAAAAAAATCGAAAAAGAAAACTAGATGATGATAGTGGTTTTGAACATGACACTACCCCAGTGACAAAAGTGAACAGAATCAATTAGTATAAAAAATAGTTTCACTTAAAATTTTATCAGTATTTACTGAACATTCATATAAAACGTACTATAATCAAGAGAGAAGTATGGTTAAAATAAAGTCAAGGTGTAAAACAAAAAAGTAAAGAAAAAGTGGAGTGTTGAAGAAAAAACCGAGCAGAAAATTTCTAGGGTTTACAAGAGCTATAAGTCAAATAAGGAAACATGTGCTTAAACATAAACCTCGTACTTTAGGTGTTGCCATAAAAGTTGCATTGAAATCTGCTAAATCAATTAAGAAACATATCAAGTCTACTCCACCTCGTATTATACAAGTACCTAAGAAGGGTGGTATTTTACCCCTTATTCCCATTTTTGCAGGACTTTCTGCTTTGGGATCGATCACTGCCGGAGGATCAGCTGTTGCAAAGGTAATAAATGATGCTAAGATGGCAAAACAAAAATTAGAGGAAGCTAAACGACATAATAGACAAATGGAGTCTATTGCTGTAGGAGGAAAAGGACTATACTTACGTCCTTACAAAAAAGGCTTCGGTCTTTTTTTACACCCTCCAAAAAACTACCACAACGTCTGCTAACAAATATTGATATAGATAAATATGCAAAAATCTGGAAAATTCCAAATTTCCGAGGAGTGTTCATGAGAGACAATTTACCTAAAAAAATTCATAAAATTGAAAGAGGAGTTATCAACTTAGATTCTACAATTGGTCCTGGAACTCATTGGACAGCATATAAGAAAAGCGGTTCAACAGTAACCTATTTTGATAGCTTTAGAAACCTTAGGCCTCCATTTGAAGTTATAAAATATTTTAATTCTACTGAACTATGTAAAATTGTATATAACTATAATAAGTTTCAGAACTATAACAGTTTTAATTGTGGACACTTATGTTTATATTTTTAATCTCAATAAAAGGCGTAAACAAATCAAATTTGTCTCATTACTTTGAAAACCTTTGAACAATATACATTCATTATTTTTTATAAATGCCTGTTCCTACCGATGAACATTATCATTGTACAGTTCTTATGGACTGCTGGTGTAACAAGTGTGGAACTAAAAGAATAATTACTGAAAAACGTAGCTCTAGCTCTACTGTTTATTGTCTATATTGTGGAACACCCATGCAAAGAAAATTACTAAATTCAAGCTGCTCTGTGTGTTGTGCTTCAAGAGGTAATTAAAAAAAACAAAATGGCAGACAATAGAAGAGGTATAATACTAACTTTTAAATGTGATGATTGTGGTGCAAGTTTTCAAGTTTACAAGTCTGGTATATGTACAGATTATGGAATTCAAAGGGTCTCATATTGTACCAGGTGCCGAAAGGAAACATTAGTATTAATGCGAGTTGAAACTTGTTAATAACTACGTAATAATAATTTAGTTGAAAATTGTAAATAGTAAAAATAATTAAGTGAATATATTTAATAAAACCTTACAAATAGTTTAGTTATTTGGTAACCTTTGACAGATTAAGATGTCTTCATATACATTTACGTTCTCTGAACGTGCTTCTATTCTCAGTAACAAGATTTACCCACCAATTATTCTAGAAGATGATGCTACGTATGTCATGGGGTTAATTGATTTTATGACCTTTAATACCATCTCAAATATCGATGAAACCAACAACAGGTTTCATATTAACGGTATGAAATTAGAATTACCGGTTGGCACCTATGAAATACAGGATATTGAAAAAACGCTTCACACTTTGCTAACTGATCATGAAGAACAACAAAAGGAGACAGCTGTACCATCTGTATTATCGTCACAACCTATACAGAAGAATTTGAAACCTGTGGAAAAAGATAATAATAAGAAAAATAAAAAAACAGAAAAACCTGTATTAATATTGAGAGCTAATCAAAACACATTTAAATGTGAAATAAAATGTAACAAATAAATAGACCATTGGTCCTTTGTTAGGATTTGAAAATAGAAAATTAAAACCTAAGAAATGGCACTATTCAGATTATCCAATCAGCATTTCAAAAGTAAATGCTATTTGCATTGAATGCAATTTAATTCAGAATTCTTTCAACAATGATATGCCCGTCCATATAATCCATGTTTTACCTAAATGTTCCGTCTGGTTACAAAATTGTTGAAAACCCCACCAACGTTATTTATCTACCAATCAATACAAGATATATAAATGAGATTATTATTAAAATAACAGACCAAAATGGAAATTTGGTTAATTTTAAAAGTGAAGTTGTTACGATAAGATTGCATTTAAAACGACTTAATTGACATGGTTTTCATATATGATAATCCATCTAATTATTTATCACAACAGGAACAACCTATAAAATATCTACAGCCAATCTATAAAAACGCCAGTATCAAGCAACAAGTGAAACAGTTAACACCTATCAATAAGCAATTTTTAGTATCTTTGGGATTCAAGGTACGAACTTAAGAATGGCTAAACATAAAGAAGAAAAAAATAAGAAGAAAAAGAAGAAAACTATAGAGAGAGGACAATTCAAAGCATTTGCAGAATGAAATTAAGTATAAGTGTAAGACTTAAAAAACTATTCTGTTTGTTCCGGTGTGTGTTTAAACAAAAAAATGACCCTTAACATACTACGAGTGGCTGATAATGTTCTTGTGGATAATGCTATAACCAATTTTGAATATCATTCCTACACACCTTATGCAAATACTACATTTTTCAATAATGATGAGATAAGAATCCCTATACAAACTCAAGACGTGTACACTCTACCTTCTCAAAGTTTTCTGTACCTAGAAGGAAAACTTTTAAACTCAGAAAATAAGTACAGTCCAACATTAAGATTCATTAATAATGGTTTTGCATTCCTCTTTGAAGAAATTCGTTACAAACTTGGTGGAACAGTAGTCGATCTAACCAGAAATCCTGGAATCACATCAACGATTAAGACCTATCTATCATATTCCAAAAACGAAATAATTCGATGGTATAATGCAGGATGGAATCTTGAAGGCACTCCAAATATGTGTGATGCCAACGGAAATTTTGCAGTATGCATTCCTCTAAAATAACTACTTGGCTTTTGTGAGGATTTTCGTCGCCTAGTGATTTCAGCAAGTCAAAATTTAATTCTGGTACGTGCCAATACAGACACCAACGCTGCAGTCAGTTCTGTAGCTACAGAAAAACCAAAGGTTCACCTAAATAAAGTTGTTTGGAAAGTACCTCATGTGTCATTATCTGATGCTCACAAAATCCAATTTTTGCAATATATAGAACGTGGAAAAGATTTACCTATCGGCTTTCGTTCCTGGGAGTTGTTAGAGTATCCACTTTTACAGCAAAGTCAAAAACATACCTGGGCAGTGAAAACGACAAGTCAACTGGAAAAACCTCGTTTTGTTATTGTGGCATTCCATACTGATCGAAAAAATAATATTCACAAGACTATGTCAGAATTTGATCATTGTATCATCACAAATATAAAATTGTATTTAAATTCTGAAGTTTACCCATATGATAATTTAAATCTCAATTTTGATCAAAAAATTTTTGCAACACTTTATGAAATGTTTGCTAACTTCCAAGCGGTATATTATCACAGAGAGTTCATTCAAGTTTCTCTAACTCCAGAAGACTTTTCTAAACAAACCACATTATATGTAATTGACTGTAGCCGACAAATAGATACCATTAAAGGTGGAGCTGTTGATGTCAGATTAGAATTCGAAACAAGCAAGAATATACCAGAAAAAACTACTGCATATTGTCTCATTCTTCATGATCGCCTTTTAAAATATAATCCTTTAACTAATGTTGTAAGAACAATGTAAAATATTATGTAATAAAAATAAAAAATATTATAAATTGTTTATTTAGAGCCATTACAATTTTTTGTAACAGCGCAACTCTATATCTTAAGCTAAAAGAGGGGAGAATCTTAAATAAATATCAAATACAGTCTATTAAATTAATAGTATGAACGTATCCATTTCTTATACTTGTACAAATTGTTTTAAAAACACTGAAAGATTACTCTTTACTATTGTAACTTTACAGTGGGCAAGAAATACAACAAGAAGTGTCACTCACACAGATCACAAGAAGATCAAAATACAAATATTGTAGTATTTGTCTACAGTGCACGTTGTGGTTATTAAACGAAGAATAAATAATAAAGAAAAATGTTTATAAACAGTATTCTTAATTTATGTTCACTATGTATTGTTATTGGAAATGAAGTGTTTTTCTCTCAATACTCACCACATAATGGAAGCTTGGCAAACCAAACTTCTTTACAAATCAGTTTTAGTAAACTGTTATCAAAGTATCCTGAATTTAAGCTATATTCTACAAGACAAGGAAACATAACAGAATTAAGAAATAAAAGTAGTAATTTTGTAACTGCAGTATCTGAATCATTAATTGAAAACGAGAACACAACCCTTAGTATGATGAAAACTGAAACAGAGTATCAGGCAACCATTAAACACATATGGCTACTTTAAATTAATTAATTGCTCTAAAAAAATCGCTAAATGAATCAAGAACAAATCTGCTTGAAGTTCGATCAGATTTGGCAGCATGCCTCTCACTCAGTGCAGGATTTAAGGCAGACAGTGACATGTGGGCATCTAAGTATGCGGAACTAAGATTTAGAGTTCCACCGTGTACAACAACCTCATCTAATGATTTTAGTAAAAATATATCACATCATTATGTTGCTTTATTACAGTGGAACTATACAAATTGTATACAAGAATTAAATAGATGTAATAAAAAAATCTTATTGAATTAGAAATATTTTAATAATAAATAGTATATATTTACTTACATGTTGTTTTGTTATTTTTGCACCTTTTTTCCTAGAGATTTTTTACAATTGTATCAACATCTTAGGTTTACACAATTTTATCTAAGCACTAATTATAAATGAAAAAATCACATCATTTCGAAAGAGAATTTCACATTGCAACATTTTAATAATGCAGAGATACACACATATAAACTAAAAAATCAGACGTTTGTAAACAAAATTTCACATGTTTGGTCTTCTTTCAGGATAATTAATTAATGACTAAAATTTGCAGTGTTATCAATGCAGCGATAGACACTTGTAAATAATTAGATGTTTGTAAATAAAATTTCACATGTTTGGTCTTCTTTCACGATAATGAATTAATGATTCAAATTATCAAGCATTCCTGACCTTGTTATTGGAAATAATAATGCAGCTGTTTTTAATTGTTTATATTATTTTTAGAATAAGGTATTTTTTAGCAAAATTTGTCAATATAAAAAGTTTAATTTTTTTATTTATACATATAGTAGGTACACTAATTAATAATACGGTAACTATTAAAAAGAGAGTAAGTGGCTCATTTTTCTTTATCATAATGAAATTTATTTTATTATAGAAAGGAAGCAAAAATTTTATTTTTTAGCAAAATTGCAAAATTTGTCAATACAAAAAATTACGTTTTTATATTTATACAAATATTAAGTACATTAATTAATAAAACAATGAGAGTAAGTGGCTCATATTTTTTTATCATAATGAAATTTGTTGTGTTAGACAAAGACCATAAAAATATACATTCTACCGAAGAAGAAGAGATCAAAACTACTGATAAGCGATACGCTAGGTTAGCCCACCCCTCGTACAAGCCAGGCAAGGACAGCCTTCGCTAAACAAGGATAGACGAACTGCTAGCGAAGAAGAACAGATCAAAACTACTGATAAGCGATACGCTTTTCCCAGCAAACCCTTCTGGTTATTGGCGATCTCTTCACCTTCTACGTCTAGCCAAATTGTCACTTTTTGTCAAGTTTGTCACACCTAAGATGTCTTTTTGTCGCCTAATCCATTGTTTGAGACAATTTCTTGATGACAAAATGACAAACTACCCTCTGGACATTGGCGATGCCATTCTACAAGAACTGGGGACCCCCCTATTACGGTGGACACTTTGATGGACATGCCATCGAGTTGTCACAGGAACGCTCCATCTTAACTACTCTCTTCGTTCACTAACTAACTAACTACTGCGATTATGTGTCGCTCCTTTTAAAACCAGTATCGAAAACTCTCGTACAATTCATTATCAATTCTACAGCTGCCGAGTCATTTCGACATCAATTTTTTTTGTCCTAAAAGCGATCGATGTCTTACTGGAATGAAACAGGGCCGGTTTAGGTAAATTTTGTAATACTGTCCCCCCTTTAGTTCTGATCCTCCCGGTCAGAAACATCCTCTCCACGGTAGGGAGCGAGTCGATCTAAATGGACCACCTTCAACTTAGCCCTGGGGTTTCTATGGATCCGGTAGACGACGTCATTGAGCCTCTTGACCACCCAGGCGGGTGTAAGCTTTGGGGATTTACCCTTGCTCCGTTGAGGGTTGTACAGCCAGACTTTGTCCCTCTCCTGGAATCCAACTGAATTGTCCTTGAGGTCGTATCGCGTCTTCATCTGGTCACTGGTGGCCAACATCTGCGTTCGGACTAATTCGTTTATTGCCAGCATGTTTTGTCGGAGCTGGTCGGCATAATAGTTGATGTCATGGGAAGGTTCTTTGGGTGAGCCAAAAGCCAAATCGCAGGGTAATCGCAGCTCTTTTCTGAATAGGACCCTGACTGGTGTCAGGCTTGTACTATTATGTACGGCTTAGCGATATGCCAACAGGAAGAGGAGAATATGCTCATCCCAATCACGCTGGTTATTGCTGATGACCTTGGATATGTGTTGTTCCAAGGTCCTGTTGAATCTTTCTGCCATTCCGTCTGACTGTGGGTACAATGGTGTTGTCCTCGTTTTCCTGATCTCCAATATCGTGCAGACCTTCTAGAATACATTCGATTCGAAGTTACGCCCCTGGTCTGAATGTAGTTCCATCGGGACGCCAAAATTGCTGAATAGCTGTTCTAATAGCACCGTCGCTACCGTGACTGTCTCTTGGTTGGGAATCGCATATGCCTCAGGCCATTTACTGAAGTAATCCATTGCGATCAAAATGTACTTGTTCCCCCTTTCAGACTCGGGAAACAAACCGGCGACATCGATGGCAATTCTATCAAATGGGACCCCCCACATTGTACTGCTGCATTATGCTCTTGGTCCGGGTCTTCGGCCCTTACTGGCTGCACAGGTGGCACATTTGCTGCACCAAGCTCTGACGTCTTCGAAGTAATTCACCCAGTAGTATCGCTGGCGAACTTTGTCTAGGGTTTTATTCATGCCCAGATGGCCTCCGGTAATCCCATCATGTACTTCGGTAAGGATGGCTGGTACGTTTTTCTTCGGAACTACCAGTTGGGACTTGGTTTCTCGTCCATCAGCGCTTTCCCAAACTCGCTTGAGCATTCCATTGTCGACTCTTAGAGAGTCCCATTGAGCCCATAACGATTTCAGCACGCGGAGTATCTAGTTACCACGTTCCATCGTGGCCTATGTGCCCCTTTCGTTTTGAGTGACAACTTTGGTTCGATGTCTGGATCAGCTATTTGGTCCTGGATGCACTGTTCCGTTGTCCAGTCTTCATTGGCCTGCACTCGGATCTGTCTGATGGAGATACCCTCTGGCTGTTCCCTTTTCAGACACTGTCCGCATTCTGCTCTACAGGGTCTTCTGGATAGGGCATCGGCATTATTGTGCCACCTTGAAATCGTATTGCTGTAGTTTCTCCATCCATCTGACCAGTTCTCCTTCTGGTGTCTTCATGTCCATCAGCCATTTGAGGGCGGCATAATCTGTCCGAATTAAGAAATGACGACCATAGAGTTATTTGTGGAAATGGTCTACAGCCCTTATTATTGCAAGAAGTTCTTTTCTGGTGAGGCAATAATTTCTTTCCGGTTCCGAGAATCCACAGCTGTAGTACTCTATCATCTACATCTATCTATCTGACCCATGACTAGAATGTCGTCGAGGTATACTAAGCACGTCCTCCATGTTAACCCGCTCAGTACATACTTCATTAGCCTCTCGAATGTAGCATGTGCATTACATAACCCAAAGGGCATGACAGTTAACTGAAACAGCTCTTTAATGGTGGGGAACGCTGTCTTCTCTCTGTCGTTTTCGTGTAGACCAAACTGCCAATATCCACTCTTTAGGTCTAGTGTGGAGAACCAACGGGAGCCTGCTAGTGTGGTCAGAGTGTCATCAATTCGGGGTAGTGGATAGCTGTCCTTCTTCGTGACATCATTCAGCTTTCTGTAATCCTCGCAAAATCGGGTGGTTCCATCCTTCTCTTTAACTAGCACGACGGGGGAGGACCATGGGCTGATGGATGGCTCGATAACTCCATTTTGTAACATGGACTCGATGTTTTCCTCGACTGCCTGTTGTTGCCCCAATGGTAGTCGCCTAGGTGGTATTCTGATGGGTTGAGCCTTCCCGGTATCTATTCGGTGCTGGATGATGTAGGTGCGACCGGTGGTTTCATCTGGTTTCATCTTGACTGCTAAAATTTTGCCAGTGCTTTGTGTCAACTGGTCAGCAAACTGTTGTAGGAACTCTTTACTGGGCCCTGTCTCCTTCACCGATGTCTGGTACTCTTCTTCGCAATTGATGATGGTCTCCACTGGCTCGAAACAAGTTATCTCTTCACCATTGGCAATTCTGATGTCGTTGTTGGACAAATTATGGACTTTAATTGGTATTTCTCGTCCGATTTTAACTATGGCCCGTCCAACTAAGTAGTTATGAGCTGAGTGTACGGGCTCCTCCATTCCAACGCAGCTCCCATTATTGCTTTGTAGCTGCCCATGAATAATCTGTTTCGTCCGACCGTGAATTCTGGCTGAGGATTTTGCTATAATTTTTATCGAGGTCGCTGAAATGTGGACAGGCCGTGTCAATACAATTTCTTCATTTAGGAACCGAAGAACATCATATCTCGGGTCAAACATAAATCCATGCTGGCTGATTAGGCCCATACCCAATATGAAATCATCCTCAATATTCGCTACCAGGACCGTATGCCGGATCATTTTGTCCCCTATCTGTAGCACGAAATCTGCCTCACCCTGTATTGACATTGACTCGCCGGTGACTGTTTTGAGCCGGCTGTTATTGGTAACTGGCCGGATTTCTAATTCTATTTTACGTTTTTCATCAAAAGATTTTACTAACCTTTGTTGAATTTCTTCTTGGTGTTGTTTCTCCTTCTTGTCACATTTTTCCAGAATCTGGGCTATTTTTTCGTCTAGTCCCTCCGTAACCTGCTTGACTATTTTTTTGGTAGTTTCGTCTGTTTTTTCCATGCTTCTAGTTTCCATAAATCAAAGTACGATTTTAACTTCACCTTATCCTGCACTTCTGATCACCAAATTTGTTATAAATTTCGTGAGTTCAATTAAATTTAAAACTAATTTTCACTCTCACTTCCCAGAAACTTTTATTTACATCAAATATACAGAACCGCTGATTCGAATATCACAATATAGGCTCTTCGTTCACTAACTAACAAACTACTGCGATTATGGGTCGCTCCTTTTAAAACCAGCATCGAAAATTCTCGTACAGTCCATTCTCAATTCTACAGCTGCCGAGCCATTTCGAGATCAATTTTTTGTCCTAAAAGCGATCGATGTCGTACTGGAATGAAACAGGGCCGGCTTAGGTAAATTTCGTAACAATATTTTCTTTTGAACTTGAATATTTTTCTCTAACATGAGTTATGGATATTTTCCTCATGAAATGTATTCTTTAAGCCTTCCTGACCCTTTTGGTGTACACTTGTGAAATCTTTTTTATTTTATTCTGGACTTTAAATGAAATTCTAACCGGTAATACCTTTCTTTATTTACCTGACTTTCAAACTTTGATATTTCAGTTCTGTTACTCAAAATTAGCTTTAAATCCTGTTTAATTTGTATTCTAATATGATTTTGTATTTTTAGCTACCATGAATGTGATAAGAAGATGTGTATTGACTGTACTATGGAAGCTTTCCACTGATGTACTTGATGCTATTGTATATTAGTAATGATGATCATCGTTTTGGACTTTAGCACTCAATTGTAAGTATACCTTATATTTTTTCCTCTAGATCTATACTATTTAGGATTTTTACAATATATTTATTCATATACCATCACAAGGACATGCTTCCCTTGTGAACACATATGCTAGCTTTGCTATTTCAAATACCCTGAATTTCATGTCTGGTTATACAATATTGGTAGTTAAATTTGGTTGTTGGAACCTATATTATTAGATACACTCTCACTTTATTTCATTACTTATATATATATATATATATATATATATATATATATATATATATATTGTAAATAATATACTAGTAGTTGTAGATTTGTTGATAGTTCATCAGTTGATGTGTTTATATAATTTATTGAGTTTTCTTGTTAATTTGTTAATCGTTCATGTTTAATTTGTTCACAGTATTCTTGTTATATGACATTCTTGATTGCTAAAAAAATTAAATAAAAAAAAATTAATAAATATAAAAGGTTAAAAAAATATATGGATAGTAAGAAAGTATTGGAAAAATTTCAGCAAAATAAATTCTTAAGTTAAAACTAAAAGAATTTATTCTGTAAAATTTGGGGAAATTTGTAATGGATTTAAACAGACATGAGATAATACAAAAGTAAAAGTAATTTGAATAAGTAAATGATTGGGGAAATGTAAATAAAATTCATATAAAGGAATTGCAAAAATAATAACAGATAAAGTTAACCTAAAAATATAAACTATGTAAAAAGAATGTTTCAAAAGCAATTGTGTGAAAGGATAAAAGGTGGCATATAAAGTTAGATAATCTATCATGCAGAGTGTAGTAGAATTTGGGTACTTACATTAAAGAAATTTAGGCAGGAAGTCACATTTAGGCCAAACATCAAAGAGGTTAAATTCACTTATGAAAATCACAGTAGAGTTTGTAAAACAAGTTTAGATCACATATTAGGCAATGACAACACTGAATAATAACACATTTTGGATCAAATTTAAGTTTTAAATACATAAATTGTTAAATAAACAGAGAATTGAAATGTCAGGATTATAAAGACTGTTAAAAATTTGAATGAATGATGGAACACTAAAGAGATTTATACCGTTAAAAAGAGCTTAGAGCATAGTTTATAAAATTTAATAGTTAAAAAGATATAAAGTCTTAATTTCAGTAAAATCTAATTTTTTTTAAAGTACCTGTTAAATGACTGGTGACCAGCAGGTGACAAGTATCAAATCAAAATTTTTGAAAACATGAATTAAGTAATTTAGATAAAATTTAGGATAGTAAATGGTATTGAAATTCAAATTAAAATTTGTTTAGATTTTTTGCATATGATTTAGAACAAACATATTTGGAAATTAATAAAATAAATTAAGCGGAAATGGAAATAGCAGGTGGTAAAATTTATTACATAAATAGGAAATCTGACATTGAAAGGTCCTCTTTGTTTCCGATCGTCGACCAGAGCAGTTGAAAATTTCGTTCCTGTAAAATTGCGTTTCCATGACAACCAGATAAATGTTCTGTGATATCATTGGAATAAGTGTTCCATGTCAGTTTTTGACAAGAAATTAAGATTTGAAGTTAGATTTTAAAGTTTTGGAATTATCAATTCGAAATTAGAAAATAATAAATATTCCATAAAAGGAATTATTTGAAATCCTTGGATGGAGAGAAAAAATCAATTTGTTGGAATAAAAAGTATTGGTGCAGCAGCAAACAGATCAATTGAGTAGCAGAATTTAATTTATAAACCAAACAAATCAGGAAGCAGTATAATAAAACCAAAATTAAGGAAAAGGGGAATTCAAGCCAGACAACTGTGAGTTTTTGAAACATTTTTAATAAACAGATTATTGAAATCTAAAATCAATCAGTGATACAAATAAAGGTGTTTTCAATTTAGTATAATGAATATTGTTGTTTAGAGTATTGAAATATTTTTGTAACAAATCAATAGAAATTTAATAAGATTTAAGTAACCAGGAAATTATTTTGTTGTAAAGGCAATATTATATATATCAGAATTGTATTGTGGAAAATCATTATTAATAAATTGTAATTTGATCCAAAATTTGAAAATTATTTATTAGTCTTCTAAAAATCTTAAAAAAAGAAAAAAAAAGTGGAAAATATAATTTAAAAATTTTAAAAGTGATAGTGTAACGAAGAAGAAAGAGAGAATTAAAAGATAAGTATAGAATTTATTTATTTATTTAAGATCTACAATTTTGAACCCAAGCAAAAAAGACCCTGAGGTAATCATACATTTGAAAATTCATTTTATTACAGTCAATATTAAATGGCGACCAACTAAAGGGGCTCGAAAATTAGTGGATCTAACATTTAAAAATAAAAAAAAAAAAATTGGAATTAAAACTAGTGTGGCATCAGAAACACATTGTTAGGTAGTTTACAATTTCATATCATTCAATTATAAAAGGCAAACAAATAAAGGGGCTCAAAAATTAGTGGGTCCTATATATAAAAATTAAATATAATAATTGTCAAATTTAAATAAAGAAAGAACAAAATAAATTTCCTGATAAGGTAAATTGTGTGATAATTTGGTTAAATAGACAAGATAAAAGGTAAGAATATTTGAAATTATAAAAAAATAAGTGATTTTTGCAATTTCGAAAAAACTTGGTGGGGAATTTATAAAAAAACATATAGATAAAGAAACAATATAATTCAAGAATAAAACAATAATAATAAATTTAAATCATATATAATATTAAATAAAGAAACTGTGTTGAAATTAATTGGTTATAATGTATAAAACAAGAGATACAAAGTTTTATGAGACTCCAGAGGAACAGGAAAGCCGTAGCTTACCAGTAGACTCGTGTATAAAATTTAATGGGAGAAACTCAGTTTTGCATCCATGCGAGTTTATTAAAATTGTGAAAAGGCAATTTGGGCACATAGGAAATTTCAATGAAGTTAAGAGACAAATGCGGTCACTTTTAACAGAAAGGGCTGGAATATGGTTCACAGCAACTGAAATGGACTTACATAAATTTGAAGAATTTGAAAACACATTCAAGGAATATTTCTGGGGAATTGATAAACAAATAAGGTATCGAGAAAGACTATACTTTGGCAAGTACAATCCAACAGGAGGAAAAAGGATGGTTGAGTATGTTTTAAATCTGGTAACCCATGCAAAATATTTAAATGATCCCATGACAGAGTCTGAAATTGTGACGTGTATATCCCGTCATTTTGAAGAGGGTATTGTTGACACAGTATGCAGGCAAAATATAAAAACTATGGAAGAATTTCTCAAGTATATAGGAAGGATTCAATGGGTAAGAGAAAACAATACATCAAGACAAAAGCCAAGAGAATATTATCATCATAGAAGTCAAATGGAGCAAAGAAGAATGGATTATAACAGAAAACAGTACAATAACTTTAATTTAAATAATTACAACAGAAAGAGATATAATAGTACAAGGAGTTTCACAAGATATGGTAATGACTATGGGAGATATCAAAGGAATGAAGGTGAGATACAGGACACGGGAAACCAAAGAGCACAACGACAAGAAATCTATAACAATTCACAACAAAAGACAGAAGAAGTAAGAAGGGAACAAAAGAAATTTGGATTCAAGAAATGCAAGATTTTGGTCAGAAATAACAAAGAAATTAGACAACTTTAACAAGATACAAGAAGAAAAATCAGCAAATCTGATGGACAAAATACCAAGAAATGATATGATGTAAATTCTCAGGATGATATTGAAACTGAAAGTCAACAAGAAACACAAATGAGAACAACTGAAGAGGTTAATTTACAGGAAGTCGAGGATAATAAAGTAAATTTGAATGGCCGATAACATCACTTATTAAAAATGAACAAATTATGGAAGAACCAAATGAAGAAGTTCAGGAACCACTAATACAACAAGTTAAAGCACCAGAAAGTGAATTAGAAGCACAAGATATTCAAGTACCAGAAATGGAAACTCAAAGGGAACTCGTGTCTGAAGAAACGGAGCTCGATATACAGGAAACTGAAAACAAACAAGAAGGAAATCAAATTAAAGAAGAAATGGAGGAACAAAACATTCAAATGATTTCAGAGGAGGGTTAGTAGAAGGCCAACCAGAAGAAAAAAATCAGAAGGAAATACAAGTATTGGTTCTGATGATAATTTACAATTGATGGATATGATGAAGAGAATGATGCAAGATTTTAGGTCAGATATAATTTCAAGAATGGAAAATATGAAACAGGAGTTGAGTTTAAAAATGGATACAAGTTTAAAACAAGAAATAGGAAATATAAATTCTAATATGGCAGATTTAAAAAAGATTTAAAACAAGAAATTGGCAGTGTAAAACAAGATTTAAAACAAGATAATCAACAGTTAAGTTCAAGGATAGATAAAAGTTTAAAACAAGAAATAGGAAATGTAAATTTGAAAATGGATAATGTAAGTTCAAGAATGGATGAAAATAATCAAATAATAAGACAAGAAATGGAAAATATGAAACAGGAGTTGAGTTTAAAAATGGATACAAGTTAAAACAAGAGATAAATAGTATGAAAGAAGATATTGAAAGGAATCTAGAAGATTTTAAAAGAGAAATATATGAAAATAGCAAAACAATAGAAAATAATTGGCAACAAGTGATCAAAGAAGTGAAAGTTGGTATGAAACAAATAAGAGAAAAATTTATAGAACCATGTAAAGGTCAAGAAAATCAAGAAGATGATTCAAAGCTGGACAAGGCTGAAGAAAAATATGAAAAACTACATTACATGAAGAGCAAGACAAACAAGTTATAGTGACACACCAAGAAGAAAGAGCAAAAGTTGGGGAAAAAGTCAAAATTCAAAGTAACCAAGCAGAAGCAGGAACACAAATGAAAAATGAAAAGTTTATACCAGAACATAGTAGAAAAATGAAATTATATGAAAAATTAAAGTTAATAGAAAAATATGTAAATTATGGAAGTGGAAATGAAATGAAGATGGATATACAGTGGGGAAAAATAGGATTTTTGGTAACAATAATGAGTAAAATGAATTATCAGGCAGAGTGCATGAAACCAAGCATCAATAATAAGTATGAGCAAGAATATATCAAGATGAGTAGATATATGGAAAAATGTGGAAAGTTTTGTGGGGAAACTCATAAGAACACAGTTTATTACTGGGGAATAAACCAAAAGTAAACTGGAAAACCAGGAAAAAGACATAAAATACAAATATAGATCAGGAAGGATGGATGGAAGACCAAAATTAGCACAGGAACATGGAAATGAAAATTAATAAAAGATCAAGTTAAAAAATATAAGCAAATTGAAAATAAGTAAAGGTTCATCATAAGGGAAGTATCATCATAATCAGTCCGTATATGGTAAAAACAAGAGATGTAGTGAACAGTTATGAGTTAGTGGACATCAAGACACAGAAGATCAAAGGCATATACAACATTGATAGTATTTTCAAATATTATATATAAAATAAAGTGATTAAAATCCATATTGTACAAAATATAAATAGAAAACAACAATAATTAATTAAAAAGAAGTGAAGAAATTTAGAAATATATGTTCAGGGTAAAATAATTAAAATAAATAAGAATGTAGATGGTGGATAGGTAAGATGGTAGATGGTGGATGATTTGTGTGGAGACAGTAGGTAAAAAGAAACAGGATGTTAACAAGTATTTCAAAATATGATGAATTATAAATGAATATATGATATAAATGTGGTTAAAATAAAAGAATTATAAGAAGGTATGAAATACCTAATGATGAAATAAGAAGGTACTAAGGTACAGATAAAGAGTATAAATAAATAAATAATGTGATAAAAATGCGGTAACATATGAAGAAATATAAATTATCCTGTAGGCAAGAATTATAAAATAGTAAGAGAAAGTATGGAGATGGAATGGAAGCAAATAAGTTAGAAGAAAAGGAAAAGTGAGAGTGTTGAGAAAAATTACAAAGAGAAGAAAGAAACTTATGAACTAAAAGCATAAATCTTAAATTAATGAAAATATGAACAACTTAAATTTAAAATTAAACAAGGACAATATGGAAAAATATTATAATAATATCAATGAATACAAGTCAGAATATTTTAAAATTAATAACATATTTGCAGAAATCTTATAATCTTCAATGATGAGATAATAGGGAAGAACCAGATGATGTCTGATGTAACTAGAGGGAAGAAATAAAAAAAAATATTATTAATGATTTGATTTAAAATAAAAGAAGTGGTTAAATAATAAAATGGGAACGATACATGATAATTGAAAACTTACTAAGAATGTTGATTCCACAGATGAAAATTTTGGGCAGCATATCTTGGAGAAATTTGTAAATAATATACTAGTAGTTGTAGATTTGTTGATAGTTCATCAGTTGATGTGTTTATATAATTTATTGAGTTTTCTTGTTAATTTGTTAATCGTTCATGTTTAATTTGTTCACAGTATTCTTGTTATATGACATTCTTGATTGCTAAAAAAAATTAAATAAAAAAAATTAATAAATATAAAAGGTTAAAAAAATATATGGATAGTAAGAAAGTATTGGAAAAATTTCAGCAAAATAAATTCTTAAGTTAAAACTAAAAGAATTTATTCTGTAAAATTTTGGGGAAATTGTAATGGATTTAAACAGACATGAGATAATACAAAAGTAAAAGTAATTTGAATAAGTAAATGATGGGGGAATGTAAATAAAATTCATATAAAGGAATTGCAAAAATAATAACAGATAAAGTTAACCTAAAAATATAAACTATGTAAAAAGAATGTTTCAAAAGCAAATTGTTGAAAGGATAAAAGGTGGCATATAAAGTTAGATAATCTATCATGCAGAGTGTAGTAGAATTTGGGTACTTACATTAAAGAAATTTAGGCAGGAAGTCACATTTAGGCCAAACATCAAAGAGGTTAAATTCACTTATGAAAATCACAGTAGAGTTTGTAAAACAAGTTTAGATCACATATTAGGCAATGACAACACTGAATAATAACACATTTTGGATCAAATTTAAGTTTTAAATACATAAATTGTTAAATAAACAGAGAATTGAAATGTCAGGATTATAAAGACTGTTAAAAATTTGAATGAATGATGGAACACTAAAGAGATTTATACCGTTAGAAAGAGCTTAGAGCATAGTTTATAAAAATTTAATAGTTAAAAAGATATAAAGTCTTAATTTCAGTAAAATCTAATTTTTTTTAAAGTACCTGTTAAATGACTGGTGACCAGCAGGTGACAAGTATCAAATCAAATTTTTGAAAACATGAATTAAGTAATTTAGATAAAATTTAGGATAGTAAATGGTATTGAAATTCAAATTAAAATTTGTTTAGATTTTTGCATATGATTTAGAACAAACATATTTGGAAATTAATAAAATAAATTAAAGCGGAAATGGAAATAGCAGGTGGTAAAATTTATTACATAAATAGGAAATCTGACATTGAAAGGTCCTCTTTGTTTTCCGATCGTCGACCAGAGCAGTTGAAAATTTCGTTCCTGTAAAATTGCGTTTCCATGACAACCAGATAAATGTTCTGTGATATCATTGGAATAAGTGTTCCATGTCAGTTTTTGACAAGAAATTAAGATTTGAAGTTAGATTTTAAGTTTTGGAATTATCAATTCGAAATTAGAAAATAATAAATATTCCATAAAAGGAATTATTTGAAATCCTTGGATGGAGAGAAAATCAATTTGTTGGAATAAAAAGTATTGGTGCAGCAGCAAACAGATCAATTGAGTAGCAGAATTTAATTTATAAACCAAAAAAATCAGGAAGCAGTATAATAAAACCAAAATTAAGGAAAAGGGGAATTCAAGCCAGACAACTGTGAGTTTTTGAAACATTTTTTAATAAACAGATTATTGAAATCTAAAATCAATCAGTGATACAAATAAAGTGTTTTCAATTTAGTATAATGAATATTGTTGTTTAGAGTATTGAAATATTTTTGTAACAAATCAATAGAAATTTAATAAGATTTAAGTAACCAGGAAATTTATTTTGTTGTAAAGGCAATATTATATATATCAGAATTGTATTGTGGAAAATCATTATTAATAAATTGTAATTTGATTGAGAATTTAAAATTATTTCTGAGTCATTTAAAAAATCTTAAAAAGAAAAAAAAAATAAAGTGGAAAATATAATTTAAAAATTTTAAAAAGTGATAGTGTAACGAAGAAGAAAGAGAGAATTAAAAGATAAGTATAGAATTTATTTATTTATTTAAGATCTACAATTTTGAACCCAAGCAAAAAAGACCCTGAGGTAATCATACATTTGAAAATTCATTTTATTACAGTCAATATTATATATATATATATATATATATATATATATATATATATATTGTTTGTTGCCGTTCTCGTATAAAACGCCAACTTACCAAACAAGACGTTAATCGCGTTCGGTACGTGTTGAAATAAAATTAAACTTTTTCTAAACTAACAATTCACAATTTATTATAATAAATGGAGGACGGATACAAGATATGTAAGAATTAAGCAGTGAACTTGCTTCTTAGAGGTGTTTACCTTAACTTAAAAATAAACAAACACTAGTCCATTGATATAATTACGATAGGGAGAGTGGGAGCTCCCCCAATCATAACAACATTTTAATTACAGGGCGGTAACAAATCGGAAATTTCACCCTTAAGATGCAATTGATATTTAGGTAAATATCACGCCTTGAAAGACCGATAATCCGTACAGGTTCAGCTTGAGACGCTTGGGTTTTCCCCATCCTTTATCAAAGTTATTATATCTTTATAATTCCTAAGTTAGAAATAAAAGATTATATAGGTGAGGAAGCCGTACTTAACTAAATAAACTATATAGCAGGGTTTAGAAATATAACAAATAATTTCATAAACATATTCTAATACTCAATACAAAACATGCAAATATTGTGTTTAGTAAAGCTTAAAAGCTTTATTGAATAGCTGTAATTTAACCGTGACTATATAATTTTAAAGATTTAAATATTTCAAAAAACCTTTGGCAAAAAACCCGTAAACATCTGGCAAATATAAAGAAAACATACAGTTCGATTGAATATAAGCTAATTATAATAATTCGGTACGAAACATATATATATATATATATATATATATACGTCTGTCTACCATTGTAACTATCAAACATGGGACATTTGCATTTAAATGGCGGACCGGCTCTTATGACGACCGTATATGGTCGTCGGATTGACTTCCTTGCCATTCGATTCTCCAGGTTGTTAACGTGCTAATAAACGAAAAAAACGTGGTCGCTCAAATGAGAGTAGGACATAAAAAACTAGTTCGCGAAATGTCCGCCTTGCACGCTGATGCCCGTAAACGTATAGTTGCTTGAGAATGTATAGGCTCCATTAGATGGAGACAGGAGCAACCGATTATATCAGCAACACGGCGGTCGGAGATGTCATGTTAAATGCCATTGTCCGTTTGAAAACTATATTGTTTATTAATTCGCTGGTGCTGTGTGTCGGAAAGATTTGTCTTGCTTTATTTTGTGAATTGATATTTTGCCGCTGCGGCAACATTATAAGTTAACAAGGAAATATAATTTCATAACAGTGATATGATTACTGCTCCTTTATTAATGTAGATTTTAAATCCACATAGGTTTAAGGACCTTATCAGAGATTTACAGATTGAAGTTTTTTTTACATCATTTTCAATAGTTAACGAATCTTAAAATCTTTTTTCTTGTAGATATTTGACTAATTTTTATTTTGTTTAAAGGTAGTGATGTTACGAAATAAAAAATATTAAGTTAAAAATATAAAATGAAACTCATTTTTGAACATCGAGATTCTTGTTGTTTATTCTTCTTAGAACTTCAATTGCCAAAGTTATAAAGTTCAAAATATTGTATGTTAACTCATAAATTAAAAAGAGAACATTACACACATTTTTTTAAAATATTCCCAAAAACGTTCCTGTCATTTCAAGCCAAAAATACTTTATTTTCGTTTACATAACAAAACATCTGGCAATAATTTTGGTACTAAGGAGTCATCCATGAATTACGACATGTTAAGTATGGGGGAGGGAGTCAACGACTTCTTGTGATGAGTGTCAGGGGGTCAAAGGTTTGTGACGCTACATGTTTAAATATTCAATATTAAAACAAAATTAAAATAGTACTCGATTTATATTTATAAAATTTATATAGGTTTAAGTCCTACTCCAGAATAATGAATTCAATATGTTCCTATTGTCTACTTAACAATTGAATCGCCGAGAGTAATGGTCGCAGTTTTCTCAGTTAAACTATTTTAGCAGCTTATGCTCATACAAACAAACGATACATGAAGAAGGACTTCACATAGGGGCGGCTTTCGGAAGATATCGAATGCTTGAGTGGCATGATAGCCTAGCGATTGTAGAAATAGTTTCTTGGAGGACGTAAGTGATGTCTTCGAAGGTATCGTTGATACTGATTTAGGTCTCGGTATGTGCGTACTTTTATGAGGCTGTTCAAATACGAGTAGTCGCCCCATTATTGTTGTAATAGTTGTTTCAGTTCCAGTCTCACAATGATTTCTTCCCCTCGGAAATTGACGGGTTCAGATTCCTGATTGAGGATTCTCAAAGTTATGTTGTGAATTTCCCTTCTATTGATAGGGAGATAGATAAGATGTGAGGTGTTTCGTCGATGGCGAATCCTGGGTCAACACTAATGGCGAGTTCGTAAATCATATCTGATGGTCTGTCGTTGTAGAATTCTCCCGATGTGATGTTACTATCGAGATGAATTGTTCACACTTTAATGATATTCACTGGTTAATCCGAATTGTGCACTTTGGTAGGTGTGAGCAGTCTCTTGGAAAAACCCAGTATTAGGCCGATGCTATTTTGCGGTTGAAAGTCGATTGCGTATTTACTTCTGTATATTTCACACTTGAGTGTATTATTGTTGGGCTTCAGTGAGAAAATTTCATCTAGATCTTTTGAATTCTGCACGCCTAGCACTTTCTAATGTGCGCTCGATGTCACCAATCTCGTAGGATCCTTCAGGTAATTCGATGGTGGTTGCTTCCTTTTTGGAGTCGATCAAATACACTTTGTTAACCTTCTCAATGTTCGGGATCCTGTTGTAGGAATGAAAACTCAACAAGGCTAAACCGTAGTTGTAGTCAGGATTCAGTTGAATAGGTGGTTGAAAATCAATGGACAGTGTTAAACTGCGTCCTTTCAGTGTTAATATCAAAGATATGATGATCTTCGAGAATTTTGTGTATCATTATAGAGAAACTGCAGACACAAATAACCGCAATTGGACTGATTATAATTTTGAGAGGAGTCATTGTTATAGAGTATCGATACATTGTTTCCTAAAGATGTAAGCCAGTGTGTGCCCCTGTTGCGGGTAGAAACCAAATTGAGAATGGTTGACATCACGCATAAATACACCTTTAAAATTTGGTATGTACAGTTGTTTGGCGTATGCTACAAGCTCGTTGGTATAAAGTGCTCGACTGGGTAACTTTATCGGGAGTTTTTTGTTGTTTGTTTAAATAGAGACCGAAGCCTCCTTTGCGGGACTCTTTCAGGTAAACCCCGAACTCTTTCTTCCCAATCTCCTCCATAGCTTGATTATGTCGTCGGTCCTTTTCGAGTTTCTTTTTTAGCATTCTTTGCGTCTTACCCAAAGCTTCAGCTCCGCCAGTGAGGGTTTCAAGAGCTGAGAGTTCTGCAAATAGCGGGAGTAATGGGAGAATTCCACCACCTTTCGACACGAAAGGTATCACACGGATACTCGAATTTTCTTAAGACCACCAGCTTTCTTAATTGCCATCCTAGCCACTCTCAAAGCCATAATCGATGACTGTCGTAGACTTTGCCCCTCGGGAGAGTTAGCGATAGCTTTACTCGTAGGTAGCATGACATGCTTTCGAAACGGTAAAAGAGTTTTGCGTGTCGATGACTTTCGCTTACGGGAAGATTTTTTCACACCTCTACTCTTCTTCCGTTTTGAGATTTCATCCTAAGACCGAATTTCTGTTTGGTTTTCATGGTCGTTGTTACGAGCCAAGCAGCTGTTTTTCACGAGTGAAGCGTTCTTAGATTTGAATCTCTCCCAAGCCCTATTTTCCAACTCAAAATCTGCCTTATGACGGTCTGCTCGAGAAGTGGTTTTACTGCAAGCAATATCGTGATCCCGACAAGCTGAGTCGGTTTGTTGATACCTCGTTGCCCTAGAGCTAAACGTTTTGAGTTTCGTCCACATAATTGAAGCCAGAAAGGTGAATTTCAAAGGGTAACTTATTGATTACAAGGTTCACTACACTCCACTACCTTCAGCGGTTAACATAATATGACTGACGTTCAGAAAGTATTTGAGCTTACTAAACACAATATTGCATGTGTTGTATTGAGTATTAGAATAGGTTTATGGAATTATTTGTATATTTCTAAACCCTGCTATATAGTTTATTTAGTTAGGTACGGTTTCCTTACCTCTATAATCTTTTATTGTAACTTAGGAATTATTAAGATATAATAACTTTGATAAAAGATGCGGAAAAACCCAAGCGTCTAAGCTGAACCTGTACGGATTATCGTCTTTCAGAGCGTGAGATTTACCTTAATATTGAATTGCATCTTAAAGGTAAATTTCCGATTTGTTACCGCCCTGTAATTAAAATATTGTTATGATTGAGGGAGCTCCCACTCTCCTTAACGTAATTGTATCAATGTACTAGTGTTCGTTTATTTTTAAGTTAAGTCAAGGTAAAAACCTCTAAGAAGCAAGTTCACTGCTTAATTCTTAAATATCTTGTATCCGTCATCCGTTAATAATTGTGAATTGTTAGTTTAGAAAAAGTTTAATTATATTTCAACAGGCACCGAACGCGATTAACGTCTAAAGTTGCGTTTTATACGAGAACGGCAACAAACAGGCACCGACACATTGATTCAATTATTTGTCGCAAACATTCAGTAAAATTCTAAGCAATTAATACCAGACAATTGTAATGTGATTGTGCTATTCAAACAAGACGAAATCAATTTAAAGCATGATGAACACGTATCTCGGATATGTCATTCGAACAGTTTAAAGACTTGTATTCAAAGTATTGGCAGGATAGCTATGGGTTCGTGGTTATTGTTAAAGAGTTCAATCTAAATGAAGGACGATATCGCAAAGGTTTCGATAAATATATAAAACTACAAAGCGAAAAATAATCAGTCAGTCAACAAAAAGTCTTCAGTGAGCAGCAACAGCATTGCAGAAGCTTTTCGCAAGAAAACAATCAAACAGCTACCACAGTCCATTTGCAAGAAGTACCTCAGTCTGAAAACTGGGTAAGTCGGAAAACGATGAGACCCTCAATAAACTCTTTGAACCGGTGGTTGGACCTTTAAAACAAGTAGTTTCGACTACATCAAAAGTTCTAACCAAATACGCCAGCGCCAACAAAAATCATCTCCGATGTGCCACCTATCAAACGAGAAACAATTGTGAAAAAAGAAAAAATAGAGCCGTTAACACCAAATTCCTCCTATTCCTCGATGAAGAACCAGTGGCAGAGACTAGTTTTATACCGACGCTGAATCGGAGGAAACTGAAGAAGAGGAAGATGATCCGACTAATTACTCTGACAAAACCTTTGAGTCCTATATGGACCAGTATCAGTAATGGTACAAAAGTACGTAACCGAAATTTTCCAAAAGAGTGATAACATTGATAACATTTATGGACCAGCATATGATTCGAAAACCTCAAATGGAATCTCGGAAATAAAGAAATCAACTGTTGGAGAGGCTGCGTTTCGAGGATCACCTGGTCTTTACCAACTGATATTTCTACAAGGACCCGGCTACACTCCAGATGATAAAGATGTGTAACAAAAAGTTTTGGAGCGGACATTAGTACACCGGAATATAAAAGGACATTTGAAACCCTCAGGAATATCTAAATACAAGGATGTCATTAAACCTATGTTTATAAAAACCAATTAAACCAAGCAGCAGCAGCAGCGAAGAAAGAGGTATAAACTTGAAAATATAAAACAAAGCCTATGGAATATGTCTACCGGGACGATCATAATGAATTAGTAGATCGTTTAAGGTTAGTAGTTGCATCGAAAGAGGCCGGCAACACATCCCACGACAACGAAATTGTAGCAATAATAAATGATCTTAAAGAAGCCAATATTATACGTGACAAATAACCAAAGTAGTCATTAGTAAAATGTCTGTCGATTTATTTGGTCGAAGTGCTGTTCAACAACAGCAGCAAACAAGTGTTTATCAGGGAGTTAAAATTCCATTCTCCTTCACATCCGATGGAAATATCGATGTAGAGACATTCGATTAACCACTATAGCACATTTAGTGGAATGAAAGCAGCTAGCTATTGCGAGCGCGTGATAAGGACACTAAAGAAAAGTTATTCAAATTTTTCAGTTTAAATGGTACAAGTGGATTGACATTTTACCTGATATCGTTTAGTCTTATAATAATCAAAAACATCATACAACGAAAATGCGCCCTAGCGACGTAACTTCTGCTAATGCTAAAGACATTAAAGTGTTCAATTGGTTGAAAATCGCCGGACCTAAGAAACTCAGGGCAGGTCATGTGCGAATAAGTAAAATGAAACACGTCTTTGAAAAAGGACATACCAGGAATTGGACTACAGAGCTATTCAACGTACGTCAATATCAGTTAACGAATCCCATTACCTACCTGTTGGAAGACATGTGTGGCAGACGAATTGCGGGAGGCTTTTATGAGGAAGAATTGCAACAGACCGCCAACCATGACGTTAATTTTGTGGAAAAAGTGTTACAGAAAAAAGGTAATAAAGTCAAAGTTGGATGGTTGGGTTTTGATAAGAGTCACGACAGCTGGATTGATTCCAGCAACATGTTGTAACTTACAAAACAGGATTAGGAGGGAAGACAACGGCGGAGAAGTTATAAAACAAAAAAAAATAAATTCAGATAACGTTTATCGTCGAAGGGATTGAGGGCAATTTTTGTTTGATCAACGCTATAAACTTCATGGAGATTTGATTGAATTTTGCGTTGAATCTTGTTAAGAATACAATTTTGAGTGGAATTTTCAGGAAAATTTTGTTACTAATCTAAATAATCCTGAAATTTTATATGACGTTTAACCACATTTTTCTTTAATCCCTTGGCCTTTTTAATGCATTAAGTACCCTGTATCTCATAGATATACTGTTTCGACCGAAACCCTACAATGAATAGTAGAATTTTCCCTTTTGCCTCATCTTTCATGAGACCAGGTACTTTGCCATTTATCAAATGTATATTCAAGAGATTATCTGATGGATAATCGCTGGTATCGAAACGATGGATGTCAGCTTTCACCACTTCCTCGTAGAGATCATCACAACAGATTTTATACAATAAGCTGTCAGTGTCTGTGTACAATAGTTTACACTTTTCTACTGGAAATTTGTTCAACATATAATCGTAATGAAATTCATATATGAGAATTTTACATATATCGAGGATACACATTATCGTACAGGGCTTATCAAGCTAAATATTGTGCTTTTTTAACTCTATCACTATTAGATCTTTATCAAAGATCATCGGCTATAGAAACTGGGGACTTGAAATTAAACTCCTTGCCCCAGATTTGTCATCCCAAGTTCTGACCAGTTTCACCGTTGCGATCTTTCCGAACGTTTGCATGGTCTTCCCAAACAAGGCATTCTCGTAAGTTTGTAAAGATTTCTTGGCTTGGCTTCGCATTTGTGTGTTCAAATCGAGCATGGTTTTAGCCAAGCAGACTGCTGAAAATCAAAAACTTCATGTA
>CM067218.1:76516376-76577315 GCA_034190945.1 Octodonta nipae | reverse complement strand
GTCTTTCCTTGAATATTCGTAGAGCTGTCCGAAGCGAGTATATGTGTCTCATGGTATACCCTGAAAGATTAATCATTTTACTCTGGAGGGACTTTGATTTTTTACACTTACAGGTTACATATATTGTAATGAATAAAGAATCATGAATTGTATTAATTAAATAGTGTTAATAAAATCATGATAGAAGAAGATAGCCTGCTACTGCAACAATTTTAAAAGTGTTCCCATTGTTGTCAATCAAAGTTCTTAAAAATGTTCTGAGTGTATGACATCACAAACAATACAAATATTAGGTTTTTGTGGATACAAGTATAGTCATATTCAATTTACTATGGACAAATGGGTGGAATATGTTTGGAATAGATATGTAACTCACATTTATAACCTATTACAAGATTGTAATCATTGTTCGACTTCCCAAGCTTAAAACGATGGAATCAAAATAAAGTCTTGCTTTGAATATTCGTAGAGGCTGTCCAGAATGCAGTATTGTGTCTCATGTCTATACCCTGAAAGATTAATAGTTTACTCATGGAGGACTTTGATTTTTTTACACCTTCAGGTTACATATATGTATGAATAAAAAATCATGAATTTGTATTAATTTAAATAGTGTTAATAAAATCATGATAGGAAGAAGATAGCCTGCTACTGCAACAATTTTAAAAGTGTTCCCATGTTGTCAATCAAGTTCTTAAAAATGTTCTTGAGTGTATGACATCAACAAACATACAAATATTAGGTTTTTGGGATACAAGTATAGTCATATTCAATTTACTATGGACAAATGGGGTGGAATATGTTTGGAATAGATATGTAACTCACATTTATAACCTATTACAAGATTGTAATCATTGGTTCGACTTCCCAAGCTTAAAAGATGGAATCAAAATAAAGTCTTTGCTTTGAAAATATTCGTAGAGGCTGTCCAGAATGCAGTATTGTGTCTCATGTCTATACCCTGAAAGATTAATAGTTTACTCATGGAGGACTTTGATTTTTTACACCTTCAGGTTACATATATGTATGAATAAAATCATGAATTTTGTATTAATTATCATAGTGTTAATAAAATCAAAATTTTCATATTATGAATAAAACTCACTAATCTGTATATTTTATTTAAAACATTCATGTTTAATAAAACTCAAATTTTACCTCTCCTTTGTTAGAAAACTGTCACCTAAACTCTCAAGAATGATCTCAACGAACCAAAATACCTCTCAGCCCCATTACATAACTTATACACACCACTCAGCCCCCCATAAGCTCTCAGTTCATCGAGCTACACGATGTCACCGACAATCTACCCTATACACACCACTCAGTTCCTATATCTTCTCAGACAGCCATCGACCGATGAACATAACCTCTACACAACACTAAGCCCCCATAAGCTTTCACTTCATCGAATTACACGAAGTCAACCGACTAACAACATAACTCCTACACACCACTCAGCGCCCATTACATAACTTATACACACCACTCTGCCCACATAGCTTTCAGTTCATCGAGCTACACGATGTCACCGAACAATCTAACCTAACACACCACTCAGTTCCTATATCTTCTCAGACAGCGATCGACATAACCTCTACACATCACTAAGCCCCCATAAGCTTTCAATCATCGAATTACACGAAGTCAACCGACTAACACATAACTCCTACACACCACTCAGCCCCCTTTACATAACCTATACACACACACACACAATCAGCCCCCATAACTTCTCCCACAACATCTCAACACCCACAAACATAACCTCACTTTTCATCAAACACACCAGCCCCCATAACAGCCATCAGGTCCCCCTAAAGAACGACACCCGCAAGACAACACACATAACCTCACTATTACACACCATCCAGACACCACCAACACACACCGGGGCCCCCACGAAAGCACACCCATAACCTATAAACACATAACCTATACACACATAGGACACCAACATCAGCCCCCACACCAATGACACCGGGGGCCACAGCGGAGCCCCCACGAAACACACCCAAAGACAACATAACCTATAAAACCATAACCTTACACCATACCCCACACCAATGACACATAACCTTACACGGGGCCCAGCGGAGACCCCCACGGAAGCACACCTATAAACACATAACCTTACACCATACATCAGCCCCCACACCAACGACACATAACCTATACTCACATAACCTTACACGGGGCCCTCCACCGACATACACCACAACACAGGACCACAGCGGAGCCCCCCACGGAAGCACACCTATAAACACATAACCTTACACCATACATCAGCCCCCACACCAACGACACATAACCTATACTCACATAACGTTACACGGGGGCCCCCGACATACACACAACACGGGGGCCAGCGGAGCCCCCAGAGGAGCACACCTATAAACACATACCTTACACGGGGGCCCCCCTCGCCCCACACCAATCACAATAACTTAACGTTTACACGGGGCCCTCCACCGACATACTCATTTTAACACGGGGGCCCCCAACGGAGCCCCAGAGGAACCCTACGGCCCCACACCCAAAACACTAGATGCCAGCCCTAAGGCCATTCCGCTTCCAGAAACCCCGTGTTATTCTACTCCTGCCCATTGGCTATGCCTCTAGAATTCTCTGCAAAGCAGAGACTAGATACTCAATCATAGAGTGCGAAATTCCAACCATCGTCTGGGCTCTCAAACACTTTCGTCCAATAATTTTTGGCCGCAACTTTAAACTCCTGACCGATCACCGCCCGTTAACGTGGCTCTTTTCTATTAAAGATCCGTGTAGTCGACTTGCGAGATGGCGCCTCAAACTTGAGGAATATGATTACGAAATCATATACAAGTCAGGAAATGTCAACAAAAATGCCGACGCTCTTTCGCGCATTAAAATAACTCACTTCAATGAATGCATCAATTTCCAGTCAACCAACAATCTTCAATACTTTCCAATAAACCCCCTTAACGAAAACGATGACACCGACTCAGACGAACCTGAAACAAATAACAACGATGATCAAATATTTACCGAATTTCGAACGTTCGTAGAACGTTACAAAACAGTTTCACTCACTGACTACAGTAAGATACAATACTCTAACAGCCAACTTCTTGGTAGAGAAAATAAAAACATTTTAGTTTTCTTTCAAACCGACAATCTTAAAGACTTTCACCACAAAATCTTGGAAGAGATTTTTGAAGAAAATGCCGAGTTCGAACGATATAAAATTAATGTATTCTCCAGCAAAAGTGTTAGAAAAAGACGGTATTATATTATACCCTTACCATCTAATCCTGAAGCCATAAACGAGATTATATTTGCTTCAATATTTAAAAGCAAAAATGTACTAACCGAATCAGAACTCTATTGCGTCGAGAATAACTTGGAATTACCTATTTTAGAAATGCTTTCGTTTATCTTTGCAGTATTAAACGTAAAATGGAGAGTTTGTCAAAACATAACTCAAACTGTCGAAAAAGATCAAGTACCAATAATTCTTGATCAGTTTCATAACGGAAAAACTAACATACATAGGGATATTAATGAAAAAAATTAGACGAATTAGGGAAAAATAAATTTGGCAGGGTCTTACAAAAGATGTTGACAATTATATTAAGAACTGTCGAATAAGTCAAACAGCTAAAATATTTCGCAAAAACCTTGATAACCCTCTGGTAATTACTGAAACTCCAAGAACTCCATTCCAAAGACTTAACATTGACATCCTCGAAGTCCCGAATAAAAACTATGCCCTGACCATACGAGACGAGTTAACTAAATTTTCTCAAGCATACTCAATCACCGACAAGTCTGCTAAAACAGTAGTCAATACGCTTGCCTTATTTTTCCAACATTTCGGAACACCTATTAGAATACAAAGTGACTATGGTGGCGCATTCGATAACGCCTTACTTAAAGATCTTTGTAAACTTTTCGACATTAAACTTTCATATTCAAGTGTTGGACACCCGCAATCCAATGGATCATTAGAACGGTTTCACTCTACTCTTCTAGATATGTTACGAATTCATAAAGCAGAACACCCGATGAACACCCCTTTAACATTTTGCCCTATGCGGTAATCGCATATAACAACTCTGCCAATAGGACACATGGTTCACACCCTATGAACTTATCTTCGGCCATACTTCCAGCAGACCCCCAGAAACTTTATACAACGAAAAAGACCTGATAACAAAATACATTAGAGACCTCAATAATAGAATTTCCCATTACTATAAGATGGCCCGTGAAAGGACCGAACAACAGAAACAAAAAGCCAAAGTTCGATTTGACAAACACGTTTCGGGAACCCTCCTAATTACCAAGTAGGTGATAAAGTGTACATAAGAGAATCTCAATTCAAAGACAACTACAGTTTAACGGACCTTTCGAAATACTAGAAATCCATAAAAATTCAGCAACTTTATTAAACCCCCGAACTAACCAAAATACGAAAGTGAACTTTGATCTCATGAAACCATTCATAGAAGACTAATTTGTTTACAGGGTCATCCTGCTGTTCGGATCAGCAGCATCCCAGTTCGAAATAAAAACCATAAATAACACAATAGGAATTTACTATCACGAGGAAGCACGAATTGACATTTCAAATTACAAATAGACACTTTTAGTTCATAAAAAATGTTCAGCTCTTGAACAAGTCTTCACTACTAATAACAGACTCCTTGACACATTAACAAGATCTATTTCTTATAACCTTAACTCAATGAACCTATTCCGTGCCGACGTCCAAACTCACTTAAATCTACTTATCCAAATTTCGAATCCATAAAAAACAATTTAGCGAAATTCATATGGATACAGGAGATATAAACGCGGATTAATAGATGGTGCCGGTACAATCTTCAAGGCAATAACTGGCAACCTAGATGCCGCTGATGGGGAATATTTCACAAACAGTATCAACAGATTAAATCAGGGACAACTTCAAGTTGAAAAACTTTTGAAAAATCAAATTAGCGTAACAACTTCATTGATAAAAAAACTTTAACAATACTATACAACAAATCCAACTTGACGAAAAAGCGTTCAAAGAAAATATTCGGAAAATTGAAAATGCTATACGTAAACTAAGCGATAAAATGACCTACGTGAAAGCCAAACTTTCATTTTTAGAAATGTCTGAAAGACTTATGGAAAACTACTTATTCTTAGAAGATAGCTTAAACGACGTGTTAAACTCAATTACATTCGCCCGTTTAAAAATTATTCACACTTCTATTTTCACCCCCGAACAGTTCATAACCGCCCTACAGGAAATATCGCAAAACGTCGTAAAGAATAATTTGCCTCTACCTGTTAAATATTCGAGTATTGCGCGATATTTAGAAATCACTGAATTGGAGGCTTTTCAAACAGACTCAGACCTTGTTTTTATATTAAGAATACCTTTAATCGAACAACAATCATTCACTGCTTTCCGTCTATATCCTATTCCCGTCTACGATGATAGAACTGGCTTGCATCATGGACTGTCATTTACCCAAAATTATATTCCCAAAAACGATGATTCTTTGCTGTATATCCCCATTAAAGACTTAAGGGTGTGCAAACCATTAACGATCCGGAAAAATTGTGTTTAGAACTTTATGCGTACTCAATATCTCGAGTGCTTTGTGTGAAGCCAACTCCTCAAAAACTTTAAAACCTTACTAGATAATTGTAAAAGTGCAGTGTACTCGCCCAAGGCTACCATGTTCAAAAGTTATAAAGGAACGTATGGTTAGTCATGGTTGCGGAACCTTTCCGCATCACAATCAGTTGTCCAAATATTAGAACAATTCCTTGTTAAAATTACAGAGCGAAATAACTAAAATCCAAGCAGAAGCATTCAAACCCATCAACATAATAGACAATTACCAGCCAGTGGTCATCCCCTTCAATTATTGTGACACAATTTCAGAGAAAATCCAAGTCCCAGAGCTGAAACCACTAAAGCTCAACGACTTAAATGTGGATGAATTAAACATAGCCAATCATAAGTTGAACGAGTATTCGAAAGAGTTGGAAGAACTAATTAACCAACCATTCGTCAACAAAAATATTTCGTGGTTTACATGTGCCACCATAAATTCCATAGTTATTATTATCGCTGCCTTCGCGCTTAATACGTTTTGGACCAGTGGTCACACAGCCCAAAAGGACGAAAACCCTACGAAGTCATCACAAAGTCTGTCTAGACTTTTACCAAAGTTAAGACCTATCCTAGAGGAGAAAACTGCCGAATATATCGAACTTTAAGCAAATAAATAATTTTGTAAATTTTGATTATTAAGTTTTCTCTTTTACCATTTTCATTATTTTATGTTTTATATTTTTAATCAATGTATTTTATGTAATAATGTGTATGAAATTTATTATTATCTTTAGATTATTGTTTTTAATATTTTAATTACCTTATGTTTTATATTCCTTTGGAAATTTGTATTAGCTTAAGATTTTTATTCCTGATTTGCTTTTGTACTTATTTTATGCGAAAAAAAAGTTCCTGTAACACAGCAACTTTTTGTTGGTAAGGGGAGTTGTTATATCCGTCATAAACCACACTTAGAATATTAACACCATAGCAACAATGTAATGATCATTTCTCATAAATATCGTATTACATCTCATATTTCACGATATAGCAATTCCCACGGACAACGCTTCGCTTCCTCGCACGTGTACTCTGCTTATGCTTAGCTTGCAAAACCAAGATTATAAATTCACATGCGACGACAGCGAGCGTCATTAAGTGTTTTAAATTCATTAAATTATATTTTATTTCAACATTGTTATTTTCAAGTATTAATTTTTGTATTTCAAATAAAAAGTTTTTTTAAAAAGTTAATTTTGTTAGGATTTTTATTAAATTTAACAAAATAGTAAATTTTTAAAATACAAAATAGAAATAATAACAATAATAACTAACTACAGACTGAGTAATAATTAATTCAACATTCGAGCAGTTTTAAAATTTATAACATATAACATGCCGAATAAGCAAAGTCGACGCTGCAATTTCCACGGATGTTGGCCCTGCCGTAATCTGAAACTACATTTGTCGCTGAGTCAACGAAAATATTGAATTGTCGCGATATAAATTCGTTCCAAGTTCATAGCATAAACTTATATAACAACTCCGATCCATATAAAAAATTTAATGGTATATCATCAACTTTTAGGGGTAGTTTTGAAGTTCCATACATTGGGTTGGATCTAGGAGGCTGTGCAGCTTTCCCGTGGACTTAGGCTTTGATGGGCCTGGCGGTGGAGCTGAATCGGCATCGGAGCTGGACTTAGTGGGCTTCCTGAACCTTGTCTTGATTGGTTTGATACAAAGGAACATAATCACAAATGTTAATGTGATTCTGGTAATTCTGAGCCATGATGTATGCTTCTCCAATGGTGATTGATTTATGAGCTTTTCCAATTCCATTGAATATTGGGCAAGCATATGGTTGGCAATATTTAGATCGGTTACATCTAAATCCTTCAATTGAAGGCGTTTTAATTTGGGTAGTTGATTTGTGGCTGGTATGCCGTCACTGCCGCTGTACGGGATGTCCACTGGTTGGTTTTTATATGTGATGTCCTGGATCTTCTTTGACGTTCTCGTAACATGTACCCTGATGTTGTCGATAAAGGCATTGCAATTGGACTTGATTTGCAATACCGAATTTGTCGTGATGGTCTGGGTTACGACATCTTGTCCCTTATATTTCATGGCTATAGGTAGTTGTCTTGAAATTGAGATCAACCAGAGGTTTATGTCGATCGCTTGCATGTTATATTCTTCCGCATAGAATATGGAAGTTTTGCAGGTTGCTGGAAGTGTGGTTGGTTGTCTAAGAAGCTGACCTTTGCAGATATTGTCATTTATGTATTCATCATCTGTTGCGTCTAAGTTTCCTGAAATAGCTTTCCAAACTGATCCCAGGCCGTTAATAAGTCCGCGTTTTCTTCTGTTAGTAGGGTAAGTTTGAGTGTCAGCGAAGATGTCTGTATATTTAGAACGGATTTAGAAATTTGTTTCAAGAGGCTGACATGTGTTTGTATTTTTGGTTTAAATGATTTTGTATTGGTTGTGTTTTCGTTAATTGTTTCTAACATTCATTTAAGTATGGCGCCATTATTTGAAATAGCATCTTCGAAAGGGCTGAGGTCTTTGAAGATAAGAAGTGTCCATTTGTCGTTAGAAATTTGTGCCTTCTTCATGGAAGAAAACTCCTATTGTATTGTTAACGGGTGAAACAGAGTATTGTTGGAGGTTCACGACTGAAAACAGTCCACAGGATCTGAAAAGAACAGATTCATTCAAAATATGGTTTTAATCTCTCAAAGTTAATTTTACTGATTTGCTTACATTTATAACGGTGGCAGAGTTTTTTCTTATCGCGTTAATTTCAAAAGGTCCTTTGAATTTGGTTTCGGATTTGCTTTTAATCTGAGACTATTTCACGTAAACTTTGTCGCCTACTTTGTATTCTGGTTGGTTAGTCGAAAGATATTTGTCAAATCTATCTTTAGATTTTTGTTTTTGTTGGTCGTTTTTTGCGCGGGCAAATCCCTAACATATTTGGAAATGAGCTTTTCCTGATCGTATATTGTTTCGGGGGGGGTCTACTAGAAGTGTGCCCAAAGATAAGTTTGTAGGGCGTGAAGCCGGTAGCCTTATTTTTAGTGTTGTAGCAGATAACTGCGTAAGGGAGAACGTTGAATGGATGTTCGTCCGGATGTTCAGCTGTATTTGCCTTTATCATTTCCGCTAAAGTCGCGTGAAACCTTTCGATAGAACCATTTGATTCGGGATGGTGGACACTTGAAAAGGATAGTTTTATGTCAGATAGTTCACACAGGTCTCTTATGGGAGTGTTATCAAATTCACGTCTATATTCACAATGGATGCGAAGAGGTGTACCGTAATGTTGGAAGAATATTAGGAGAGTGTTCACTACAGTTTTAGCTGTTTTGTCACCAATTGGGTAAGCTTGAGTAAATTTATTGTGTTTATACCTAATAGTCAGTGCGTAGTTTCTAGTTGGATATTTGAAAATATCAATGTTGAAACGTTCTAAGGGCGTTTTTTCTACAGAACTCTAACTTTTGGCAAGTTTTGCATGACTAATTAAATTGCTCTACGCTTTTGATTGCGTCGTTAATTCCGCGATGAAGGTTAATTTTGCTGCAGTGGTACTGTTGCAGTATAACGGGAATTTCGTCTTGTGAATTTGTCACAATATTTTGACAAATTTTTAGTTTTACGTCTTTGTCTGCAAGTATCAAGGATAGTGTTTCAAGAATCGGTATTTCTACGTTGTTTTCAATACACAACGTTTCGGATTGGTCGAACAAGACATTGAGTTTATTTTGCCAGAAGAAAGTGACTTTGTTTGTGAGATTTATCTAGGAGTTGGGCGGTAGAAATTTCTATTTTTGAATAATCGATTATCGACTTGGTTTTATACAATTGAACAAATCGATTAAACTTGTCATTCGTTCATCATAATCATCGCATTCTTGATCGTTATCGGAGTCATCGAAGTTATCGTGACTAGTACTTGGATCGGGTTGTTTTGGGTCGGTTTCAGTATTTGCGAAAATTTTTATCTTTGAAAGAAAGTCGGTGCATTGTTTGAAGTGATTAATTTTGATACGGGAAAGAGCGTCTACGTTCAAGTTTACCTTGCCGTGCTTGTATTCGATTTTATAGTTATACTCCTCTTTGATAGAGAAGAGCCAATTAAGTAGTGCTTGACTGCCCAAACAATAACTAGCTAGCAGTTCCCGTTAGATAGTGGAATATCGAGTTTCTGTAGCACAGAGAGTACGGGAAGCATATTATATAGGAAGATCTTTTTCTACGGGGCCTTATGAGAGAACCGCGCCAATTGCGAAAGCACTAGCATCAGTAGTGAGCATGAATGGTTCTTCGAAATTTGGGTCAGATACAAGGGCTTGCTGCAATTCGTTGAAGGAATACTCGCAATCTGTGTCGAAGATGAATTTGACGTCTTTCTGCAGGAGTTTCGTGAGGGGTTTCGAGATCTTGGCGAAATTTGGGATGAGTCGTCGGTAATATCCGGCCGGCCAGACCAAGAAAAGGTTTAACATCTTTAGGAATTTGCGGCTGAGGGAAATTCTGGATGCATTCAACCTTTGAAGGGTTTGGTTGCACTCCTTCTTGGGTGATAAGATGACCTAGGTAAGCAACTTCTTTACGGAGAAACTCACACTTGTGAGGTTGAATTTTCAAGTTTGACTGTCTAAGACGTTTAAAGACTTCTGTCTGGATGGTGGGTGAATACACTATGATGTCATCCATGTAAACAAGGCAACGTTCATTTTGGTTACCCAAAAGAATGTTGTCCATGACCCTCTGAAGGGTAGAAGGTGCATTTTTCAAACCAAATGGCATACGAACGAATTCGTAATAGCCATGGTCAACAGAGAAACCGGTATTGAGAATGTCTTCTCAAGGATTTCCAAATGGTGAAACCCGGAAGCGAGATCTAATGTCGAAAAGTATAGACACTTACCAAATTGGTCGACGAGGTCAGAAATGTTGGGCAGAGAATATTTATCGTCTACAGTGAGTTCGTTTAACTTCCTGTAATCGATAACAACTCGCCACTTTTGCTTACCAGAAGCATTGAGTTTCTTGGGGACGACCCATACGGGGGAGGACCAGGGAGAAGAAGAGTGCCTGATTATGCCTTGATCAAGCATTATGGCAAGTTGGGTTTTCACTTCCTCCTTATGGACTTGAGGATATCTATAAGATTTTGTGACAACGGACTTGGCATTGTTGGTGTCAATAGAGTGTTAGTAAAAGTCAAAACATCACCTTCAAGTTCAACTTCAAGTTCTCGCTCTTCATCGTTAAGATGTTCTGTCCGAATTTGTTCCCTGATAGTAAAGTTTCTGTAAAAGTTTATAGAGTCAGATGAATCCTGTGTATTCAGATTTAAGAGAGTTTTGGGCATGGCGTTGGCGTTTATTATCGAAGTCAGAAGTTCTCCTTTTGAATTAATATGTACAACTGCATTGGGAAGTCGTACTTTATCGACTACTTGTGTCGGTAAAATTGCGTCAGTATTTGTAAGTTCACATTTTAGTTTGAAAATTTGTTCTGTACGTGCCTGGGTAGTTATTCGATTGTTATGAGTACAAGTTGGTATTTTAGTATTGGGAATATCTGTCGGTTGTGTTTTAGGTTGATCGTGATCCGGGACTTTATGTAGGGTAATAGTTTTGAAGTTCGTTATTAACTGTTTTGATGTTAAGTCAACAATACATCCGTAATGCTCAAGAAAATCAAGACCTAATATTCCATCGAACTCAATATCTAGATCGTAGATAAAAACCTTATGGAGATTACCTAGGGCGAACGGAATGAGGGTGGATTGAGAGATTGGAATTTTCTCATGAGTGATACCTTGGATTGTCACTTTTTCGGGAAATCTTTGGCGAAAATTTTTAACAGTGTTTTCTTTACAAATGGAGATACCAGCACCGATATAAATGAGAAGTTTGAATTTTCCGGAAGCGACGTGAATGTAATACAAATTTTTGGAGTTGACATTTAGGAGAGGACTTAGAGAAATGCTTGTTCCGGGAAATTCGCACTTGGGTCGAAATCTTTCAGATTCAAATTCTGGATTTGGGTTTGTACTTCGGAAATAGTTGTTGAATCGGAGGGTTGATCTAGGCTCGGGAGAGCTAGAAAATCCTGGTATTCGTCGGTATTGAAAGGTTCAATGGTGGTATCATCGGGTATTTCTTCGAAGTCGGGGCTTACATAATTCTGACTGATATCGTCAAAACAGTGTTCGTTATTATCAGTATAATAAACCTAATCGGTTTCAGGATGTTGACAATATTCACCATTTTGATGGTAGTGAAAATGGGGTGTCCTTTCTGGACGATAGTGGGATTGGTCTGTATTACAGACGGTCGGAATTGATTCGGCTTAAAAGGGGGTCTTTGAAAATTCGTCGGTCGAAATGGTGGACTTTGTTTGTTAGTATTTGGGGGTGGATTTGGCCTTGAAGATTGATTTGGCCCTACAAAATTTGGTCTAATATTTTGGTTGTAAGATTGAGGGTTGTTTTGTTGTCGCAACCGACAATCTACTGCAATGTGGCCTAATCGTCCTACAATTTAAACATTTCGGCAGTTGTGGTGGCTTTCGAACCTGAAATGTGGGTTTAGAAGGAACAAATTTGTGTATTTTTTATTCTTCAAAGTAGGCCAACTGAAGTTCTCTTCTGATTCGAAAGTGTGCCTCCAGAAGGTCCTTGGGATTGCTGGCACGAATTATTTGGCCTAGTCGTGGTTCTAATTTTGTAAGAAGCATGTTTAGCACCATGGTATTAACAAGTGTAGTCTTTGCATCTTTTTGTTCATTGGTTAGCCCGAGGATTTTTGAATACATGAGGGCATTTTTGCACTCAAAACCTGACGCTTATTATAAAAGGTCAGAGGGGACTCGTTGGCAAGTTGTTTTAAGCATTGGAGATCATGAATCAAAGACGACAGATCACTCGAGTCTCCGAAATGCAGTGTTAGAAGCTGCTTAATTTCCAAATATGAAGCGGGGTTTCTCGAATTGACTAACTGAGCAGCTTTGCCTCTAAGTTTATTTTTAATATGAATGACTAGCAGATATTATTGATATGCAGTCGACATGTTGTACACACAATTACATGCGTATATGTAGGTGGCCAGGGAGATTTGATCGCCTTCAAATTCCGGAATGATAGAAAATATTTCCGATAACCGGTACTTTTCGGTGTCATCGAAAACTATATTGTTTGTTCCTTGTGCAATTTCGATATGTTAGAATTAAAAGTGAACACAAGATGAAAAAAATAAACTAAAAGAGTAAGCATAAACGAGGATTTGTAAAATGGGTGTCAATTAAAATATTGTATAAAAATTATTAAGCAAATGTATATAAATGGGGAATAAACGATATTTTGGATAATAGAACGGTATTATGAAATAATAAAATAAATATATAAACTAAATCAAAATGTATCAAATAAATATTTCAATTCAAATAATCAAATAATATCTCGATTCAAATAATCAAATAAAATAAAAATATCAAATAGGTAATCAAATATTTCAAAATAATCAAATAATTGAATTCCTTAAAACCTTAAACGGCACTACGGCCTTATCTTTTTGGAAGAGAAAGCTTACTTGGCTCTTCTCTATCAAAGATTCTGACAGTCGTCTAGCTAGATGGCGTCTCAAGCTAGAGGAGTAAAAGTATAAAATCGAATACACGCCCGGCAAGGTGAACTTCAACGCAGATGCTCTTTCCCGAATTAAAATCAACCAGTTTAAACAATGCATTGACTTTATTTCCAAAATCAATATTTTTGCAAATAACGAAACAGACCCAGAACAACCAGATTCCAATATGATCAAGAACACGATAATCATGACGAATAAATGACAACACATTTTAATCGATTTGTTCAACTATATAAAACCGAGTCGATAATCGATTATTCAAAAATAGAATTGTCTCCTTATGCCCGCAGACAAAGACGTAAAACTAAAAAATTGTCAAAACATTATGACAACTCCTGCACAAGACGAAATTCCCGTTATACTGCAAACCACTGCGGCAAAAATAACCTCCATCGTGGAATCAATGAGACCTTCTGACGTATTATGGAAAAGTATAATGGACTGGACTATTCAAAACTGTAGAGCAATTTATTAAGGCCTGCGAAACCTGCCAAAAGGTAAAGTTCTGTAGAAAAAACCTAAGTGATCCTTTTGTCATAACTGAAACACCAAAAACGCCCTTCGAACGTATCATCATTTTCGAATATCTAACTAGAAACTACGCACTAACTATTAGAAATGAGCTCACCAAATTTACTCAGGCCTACCCAATTGGTGACAAAACAGCTAAAACTGTAGTAAACCCCCTCCTAATATTCTTCCAACATTACGATACACCTCTTCGCATCCATTGTGACTATAGACGTGAATTTGATAACACTCTCATAAGGGACCTGTGCGAACTATATGACATAAAACTCTTTTTTTCAAGTGTCCACCATCCCGAATCAAACAGAAAGGTTTCACGCGACTTTAGCGGAAATGATAAGGGCAAATACAGCTGAACATCTGGACGAACATTCATTCAACGTCCTCCCTTACGCAGTTATCTGCTACAACACTAAAAACAAGACTACCGGTTTCACGCACCAAGAACTTATTTCCGGACACACTTCTAGTAGGCCCCCGAAAACAATTTACGACCAAGAAAAACTCATTTGTATATACTTTAGGGACCTTAACAACAGAATGAACTACTATTATAGACTTGCCCGCGCAAAACCGACCAACAAAATCAAAAATCTAAAGTTAGATTTGACAAACATGTTTTGACTAACCAACCAGAATACAAAGTAGACGACAAAGTTTACGTGAAAGAATCTCAG
Source organism: Octodonta nipae (assembly GCA_034190945.1). Classification (NCBI taxonomy): domain Eukaryota; kingdom Metazoa; phylum Arthropoda; class Insecta; order Coleoptera; family Chrysomelidae; genus Octodonta; species Octodonta nipae. The sequence goes on along the minus strand of CM067218.1, from coordinate 76,562,841 downwards.
ATAAAAGCAATTCCGAAAACAAATTCAATGGAACTTTTGAAATTACCGCGATACGAAAAAACTCTGCCACCATAATAAATTTACAAACTAACCAAATTAGTAAAATTAAGTATGACAGACTAAAACCCTATTTTGAATGAATCTCTTCTTTTCAGATTCTGTGGACTGTTTTCAGTCGTGAACCTCCAACAATACTCTATTTCACCCGTTAACAATACACTAGGAGTTTTTTTCTATGAAGAAGGCACACTTAAATTTTCTAACGACAAATGGACACTTCTTGTCTTCAAAGACCTCAGCCCTTTCAAAGATGCTATTTCAAATAATGACGCTATACTAAACCGAATTTTAGAGACTATTAACGAAAACACAACTAATACAAAATCATTTAAAACAAAAATACAGACACCTATACCAAACTTACCCTACTGATAGAAGAAAACGCGGACTTATTAACGGTCTGGGATTAGTTTGGAAAACTATTTCATGAAACTTAGACGCAACAGATAGTGAATACATAAATGACTGTATGACTTAAATTACTAATGACCAACACCAAATTCAAGACTTAGTAAAAAACAAATATCTGTAACGACTTCAGTCCTTACGAGCCTTAACTACACTTTACAAAAATTTCAATCTGAGGAGAAACTATTCTCGAATAAGAAAAAATAAGGCAGTCAATTTTATACATTTCGAATTATCTTGATTTTCAGGAATTTCAAATCAATATCTTGGATATGTGTGAAAGCCTAATGGAGAGTTACATATTTATCGAAAACACTCCCAGTGATGTTTTAACTGCAGTCTCTTTCGGCCGCTTAACATTTTTACATAGTTCGGTCATAACACCCGTAGATTTGGTAGATTCCCTTAAAAAAATAATTTACCACTTACTATCTTCATTCAAATGTTGCTCAATACATCGATTTGATAGAATAGATGCTTTTCAGATTCACATCAAAATCATTTTTGTACTCAAAATTTCATTAGGGAATCTTAAGATTTACATGCTTTATCACCTTTATCATATCCCAATCTTAGACGATCGAACATATACATTAAAGACGAAATTTATCAAAATTTATCACGAGAGACGACGATTCGTTATTATACACATCCTTCGAAGATTGCAAGCCATTAACTAAACATTATAAGATTTTCCTCGAAGTTTCATTGGACTTCCATCGTCTTGAAGTGGTTGATCTCACATTGTCTGCCAACTTCAGACTAAAATTATAAGATTTGTTCCAAAGCCATATCACATCCAATAGACATAGATGCCATATGCGACTTCTTAGACAGCCAGTCACACTTCCAGCCATCTGCAAAAGTGTAATATTATATGCAGAAGACTATAATATCCAAGAGATTAACTTAAACTTTTGGTTGATCTCGATTTCAAGACCACTGACCATCACGATCAAATGCAAAGGGGAAGATGACAAATTCAGTGATGCAAACCCAACCCGATTGCAATGCCTTTATAGAAAACACAAGGGTCCATGCTACAAGAACTAAAAGAAACCACCCAGTGGATATTCCTTTCAACTGCTGCAACGGCATGCCAGCCGCCAATGAGATGCCAAACCTAACACCACTACAGTTGCAAGAATTAGATGTACAAGACCTAGATCTTGCCAACCATAAGCTCTCCCAATATTCTATGGAACTGGAAAAGCTGATGGAACAACCACCCTTAGAAAAGCATATTGTCTGGCTCACAATCACAACGACCATCTTAGTAGTAATTGTGATTTTACTCCTCACAATGAAGTCAATCCAGAAGAGGCTCAAGAAGACCACTACACCCAGCTCCGCTATTCAGCACACGCCACCTACAGCACCATGAAGCCCTAAGCCCAAAGAAAAGCTACACAGCCTCCTGAATCCAACCGACGATACTCCAGAACTTGAAGTAAAAGTTGATGCTGTACCATTAACTATTTTATATTGACTTTGCTTAAACGGTATATTATATTGTTTACCTAAGCCGACCCTTTATTCCGATGAGACATCAATCGCTGGGTTAATAAAACGTTAGACTCGAATTTTCGAAATGGCGCCAAACAGTATTCTCGACGCTGGGCAGAAAAAGGTAGTACCATCTAGAACGACAAATTAACCTATATAAAGAGACATTAATTTCAGCGGTTAGTTAGTCTTAGTATGTTCAGCTTATTTCGTTGTTATGATTTCGATGTAAATAATATTAGAATCAGCTGAAATATTTGATGTTTTATGTGTAAAAAAAAGTTTCTAGAAAGTGACAGTGAATATTAATTTTTAAAATTAATTAAATGAACCCACGGAGTTTACAACAATTTGGTGATCAGAAGTACAGGATTAAGTGAAGTTAAAATCGTAATCGCAAGTTAATGAAAAAATTAATGAAAGAGTGCAAATAATGGAATCAAACATAAAAGAAATAAACGACGACATGAGGGTCATAAAAAATACCGTGGATACTCTTGAAACCAAAGTAGATGACATCGATTCCATCCAGAACTAGATGAAATTTGAAATTAGCGCCATCCAAAACAAAGTAGAGACCGAAATTAAACAACTACAATAAGATTTGCAGAGAGGGAAACACCAACACATCGTCAGTACCAAAAGTTCCTTTAGTAAACCACCCACAGTTGATGGCAGTTCATCTTGGCCCATGTATAAATGGCAATTTGAAGCCGTGGCTACAGCTAATGGATGGGATCACGAAGAAAAATCTACCTCTCTTGTAATTTCCTTAAGAGGTCCGGACTTAGAACTCCTCCAAAGCATTCCAGTCGATGAACAAGGCAATTTTGACAAAATCATCGCCATTCTGGACAAAAGATACGACAATCAGTCCTTGAGCCAAGTATACCAGGTGCAACTAAGTGGAAAAATTCAAAAATCCGAAGAGAGCCTTCAAAAATTCAAAGCAGAGTTTAGACGGTCAGTACACTTGTCGTGCCCAGACCTGGCTGAGGAAACGAAAGACCAGTTGACCACACAGAGTTTCATCAACGGTATCAACCAGGAAGAGCCAGAGTCACCATTTCAAACACTGTTGGCTCGTATGAGCAAACTATTAGAACGTTCACAGACAACTGATACCAGAAGAGTATGTTACCGTTGTTGAAGGACAGGGCACTTCCAACGCAACTGCAGAGTCAGGTTACCTGAACGATCACCGAGCAGGGGTAACCAACAGAACAGCCACATATCCAGGGACCGTCAGCCAGTCAGCATAAGGGGCCGAATGCAAACTAACCCTCCACCAGCCACCAAAACGTTATCCATCCGGGGATTTTGCCGAGATAGCAGCAACCTAGTCATCAGAGGCACCATCAATGGCCGAGCAATTACCGTCACCATCGACACCGGCGCCGCCATTGCCAAGTCCAGGGTTTTGAGAGCATCAGAAATCCGGCCAGTTACCAAAAGCATCCAGCTCAGAGCATTCACCGGCGATTCCAAATCAATACAGGGTGAAGCAGATATAGTAATGCAGATAGGGGACGTCCGAATCCGGGATGGAGTCCGGGTAGCGAATATTGAGGACGATTTCATACTGGGTATGGACTTAATCAGCCAGCATAGATTTATGTTTGACCCGAGATATGATGTTCTTCGGTTCCTAAATGAGGAATTTGTATTGACACGGCCCATGAACAGTTCAGATACCTCCATAAAAATTGTAGCAAAATCCTCAACCAGAATTCCCGGTCGAATAGAACTGATTATTCATGGGCAGCTAGAAAGCAATCCTGGGAGCTGTGTTGGAATGGTGGACCCCTTACACCCAGCTCATGACTACTTAGTTGGACGGGCTATATGCACGAGAAATACCAATAACAGTCCTGGATTTGTCCAACAACGATATCAGAATCGCCAATCGTCAAGAGATAGCTTGTTTCGAGCCAGTAGAGACCATCATCAATTGCAAGGAAGTGTCCAGACATCGACGAAGGAGAAAGGGCCCAGTAAAGAATACTTACAACAGTTTGCTGACCACTTGACGCACCTTACACCAGAGGAACAGAAGAAAGCCAAGCAGTTTATCACGAAGCACTGGCAAATTTTTAAACAGACAAGATGGAACCACTGATCGTATAAACATCATCCAGCACCGAATAGATACCGGTAAGGCTCAGCCCATTAGAATACCACCTAGGCGACTACCATTGGGGCAACAACAGGCAGTGGCGGAAAACATCGAGTCCATGTTACAAAATGGAGTTATTGAGCTATCCATGAGCCCAGGGTCTGCTTCCGTCGTGTTAGTTAAAAAGAAGGATGGAACCACCCGATTTTGCGTGGAATACAGAAAGCTGAATGATATCACGAAGAAAGACAGCTATCCACTACCCTGAATTGATGACACTCTGACCACACTAGCAGGCTCCCGTTGGTTCTCCACACTAGACCTAAAGAGTGGAAATTGGCAGTTCACGTTCATGCCCTTTGGGTTATGTTATGCTCCCACAACATTCGAGAAGCTAATGAAGTATGCCCAGAGCGGGATAACATGGAGGACGTGATTAGTATACCTCGACGACATTCTGGTCATGGGTCAGACATTCGACGTCCATCTGAAGAACCTGGGCGAAGTATTCTCCAGAATTAATAACGCCAACCTGAGACTCAACCCAAAGAAGTATTTCTTGTTCCAAAAAGAAGTAGAGTTTATGGGCAACGTCGTTTCCGAGTCAGGAATCCGCACCAACGAGGACAAGATAGAAGCCATCCGTGATTAGCCAGTTCCAAGCGACAAGCATGAACTCCGAAGCTTCTTGGGCCTCTGTTCCTACTACACAGACCACTGTGAAACAGACCTTCCTTTGAAATCAGGATTGTGAAAAATCATTCAGACGACTAAATGCAGCACTATGTTCCAGCCCAATCCTAGCCTTTCCGGCAAGTTCATCTTAGACACCACCGATGCCAGCAACACAGGTTTGGGGGCCATCCTATCCCAGGCGCAAGATGGTGACGAGAGGGTGATCGAGTACTACAGCCGTGGATTCTCGAAACCGAAAAGAAATTATTGCGTCACCAGAAAAGAACTTCTTGAAATAATAAATAATACCTCTATGGTATTCATTTCTTAATCCGAACATATCATGCCGCCCTCAAATGCCTGCTGGACATGAAGACACCGGAAGGACAACTGGCCAGGTGGATGGAAAATTAGAGCAATACGATTTCAAGGTTGAACATCGTGCCGGCCGTTTGCACAATAATGCCGATGCCCTACCCAGAAGACCCTGTAGAACAGAATGCGGACATTGTCTGAAGGCCGAACAGCGAAAGGGTATCTCCATCAGACAGATCCAAATGCAGGCCAATGAAGACTGGACAATGGAACAGTGCGTCCAGGACCAATAGCTGTTCCAGACATCGAACCAATCCTGTCACTCAAAAAGAGAGGGGCACCCAGTCCACGATGGGACGAGGTAGCTAGACACTCGGGCGTCCTGAAATCGTTATGGGCCCAATGGGACTCTCTAAGAGTAGAGAATGGTATGCTCAAGCGAGTTTGGGAAAGCACTTTTGGCCGAGAAACCAAGTCCCAACTGGTAGTTCCGAAGAAAAAGGTATCAGCCATCCTGACCGAAATACATGATGGGATTACCGGAGGCCATCTGGCCATGAATAAAACCCTAGACAAAGTTCGCCAACGGTACTACTGGGTGAATTACTTCGAAGACGTCAGAGCTTGGTGGCGCAAATGTGACACCTGTGCAGCCAGTAAGGGCCCGAAAACCCGGACCAAGGGCAGAATGCAGCAGTACAATGTGGGCGTCCCATCTGAGAGAATTGCTATCGATGCCGGTCCGTTTCCCGAGTCTGAGAGGGGGAAAAAAAATTCTGGTCGCAATGGATTACTTCAGCAAATGGCCTGAGGCATATGCGATACCCAATAAAGAGGCAACCACGGTAGCGACGATGCTAGTAGAACAGCTATTCAGCAGATTTGGCTTCCAAATGTAACTATATTCAGACCAAGCCCGTAACTTCAATCGAATGTATTCCAGATTTAACAGAACCTTGAAACAACACCTATCCAAAGTCGTCAGCAGTAACCAGCGTGATTGAGATGAGCATATTCCCCTATTCGTGTTGGCATATCGCTCAGCCGTACATAATAGTACAGGCCTGACTCCAGCCGGAAGAGCTTCGATTACCCTGCGATTTGGGTTTTGGCTCCCCCGAAGAACCTTGCTAAGACATCAACGATTATGCCGACCCGCTCCGACATAACATGCTGACAATACATCAATCAGCCCGAACGCAGATGTTGGCGACCAGTTACCGGATGAAGACGCGATATGACCTCAAGGCCAATTCAGTCGGGTTCCAAGAGAGGGACAATGTCTGGCTGTACAACCCCCAACCGAGCAAGGGTAAATCTCCAAAGCTTACACCCGCCTGAGATGGTCCATACGAGGTGGTCAAAAGTATTAATGATGTTGTCTACCGTATCCGTCGAAACCTCAGGGCTAAGTTGAGGGTGGTTCATTTAGATCGACTCGCTCCCTACCATGGAGAGGACGTTTCTGACCGGGACGATCATAATTAAAGGGCGGACAGTGTTACGAAATTTACCTAAGCCGGCCTTGGCTTCATTCCAATGAGACATCAATCGCTGGGTTAATAAAAAGTTAGACTGGCGCCAAACAGTATTCTCGACGCTGGGCAGAAAAAGGTATCATCGAGAACGACAAATTAACCTATATAAAGAGACATTAATTTCAGCAGTTAGTAAGTATTAGTGCGTGCAGCTTATTTCGTTGTTATGATTTCGATGTAAATAATATTAGAAACAACTGTTGGAAAAGTTTTATGTAAAAATAAAAGTTTCTAGAAAGTGACAGTGAATATTAGTTTTTAAAGTTAATTAATTAAACCACGGAGTTCACAACAATATGTTATAAATTGTAAAACTGCTCTAACGTTGTATTCATCATTCCTCAGAACTTTTGTCAGTTATATTGTTATTTTTTCATTTCTATTTTAAAAGTTATAATTGTGTTTAGTTAAATAAAAATATCTTTTAAAAAGGTAATTAACTGATGTGTGATATAACATATATATATATATATATATATATATATATATATATATATATATATATATATATGTTCTGAGAGCCTTCCGCGGTCATTACTATGAACAAGGCTAGGTTCCGGGTGATATAATAAATTCAGACGCGGTTCTCACCCGGAACCTATATATATATATATATATATATATATATATATATATATATATATATATATATATAGGTAACTCATTGCAGTACTTTCTCAATAACTTTTCATTAGTCAGTGTTCTGCCAAATATACACATAAAAATTCCTCATTAGAAATTCCTCATTAGATAAGTTTCCGTTTTTCTATCATTTGGGCAATTTTTTCACTTACTTATCATTGGTAAACCCAACATTATACTCTGCCATAGTACTATCACTACTATCAGTTTTAAAGCCATTGCATAGAAACTATGACGTAACGTGGTTGATTTGACGACCACATCGTTGCCGCGTATACAACATATCGCTGAATCTATAAAATATTCTTTCGTGTCGGATATGATATTTGAAACTTCGATTATGCTTATTGCTATCAGTTCCCGCGTAAAAGAAATATCTAATGCATTAAATTTATTTTCTGTCAAGGCCGTGCGTGAGCTTTTTATTAACCATTATATAGAGCGGTTGCAAATATTGCTGGTAAACTATTGAAACTCTAGTCGACATATAGTCGGCTTAGACTGTAAATCTGCTAATGCCATATTGAATAAATTTAGAGAAGAAATAAAAACATTCTAAAAGATACATAAAGTAATTTTAACAAAGAAATTTAATACAGTTGGTCCATTTTTTATTCTTGATAACTTAAAACAAAAGAACTCTTTAGTGACTTTGCAGATTTTGTAATCTAGTACCACTTGTAAAAACAGATTTAGAGGTTTTCATTAGAATATAATTATTTTTTTAATAAAAAAGCAAAATCATAATTATACTTATAAAGGAGCGGCAGTTTTAGTTTGCAATGCTTGTCTCTACCATCCACAAACTTGCTCTTTTTGTGCGTTCTGACGTACGTCAAGTCTCTAATTTAAAATATCGCAAATAGAAAATTTAAGGGTTTATTAGACAGAAAAGCAAATTTTGTGCTGGTATTGTATATTAACGGGATTTTATATTTATTTACTATAATTTATTGATTTTGAATAAACGAAGGGACTCTTAATATTGTTATATAGTCCGTCGGTTCAGTTTAAAATTATAAAACTAATATTCACTTTCACTTTTCTAGAACTTTAATTCCATCAAATTATACAGAACAGCTGATTCACAATAATATTACGATATACACTCGTCTTCGCTGACTAACCAACTCGCGATCGTGGCCTGTTTCATTTTCAAAACCAGCATCGAAAATTCTCGCAAAAAGCAGTCATTAATCCTCCCGCTGCCGAAGCGATCGGTGTCGTACTCAAATGAAACAGGGTCGGCTTTGATAAATTTCCTAACACTGCCCCCCTTTAATTCTGATCGTCCCGATCAGAAACATGCTCTCCATGGTATGGAGCGAGTCGATCTAAATGGACCACCTTCAACTTAGCCTTGGGGTTTCGGCGGATCCGGTAGACGACGTCATTAAGCCTGTTGACCACCTCATGTGGACCTTCCAAGGCGGGTTAAGCTCTGGGGATTTACCCTTGCTCCGTTGGGGGTTGTACAGCCAGACTTTGTCCCTCTCCTGGAACCCGACTGAATTGGCCTTGAGGTCGTATCGCGTCTTCATCCGGTCACTGGTGGCCGCCAACATCTGCGTTCGGGCTAATTCGTGTATTGCCAGCATGTTATGTCGGAGCTGGTCGGCATAATTGTCGATGTCTTGGCAAGGTTCTTCGGGGGAGCCAAATGCCAAATCGGAGGATAATAGCAGCTCCTTTCCGAATAGGACCCTTGCTGGGGTCAGGCCTGTAATATTATGTACGGCAGAGCGATATGCCAACAGGAATAGGGTAATATGCTCATCCCAATCACGCTGGTTATTGCTGAGGACCTTGGATAGGTGTTGTTCCAAGGTCCTGTTGAATCTTTCTACCATTTCGCCTGACTGTGGGTGTAATGGTGTTGTTCTCATTTTCCTGATCCCCAACATCGTGCAGACCTTTTGGAATACATTCGATTCGAAGTTACGCCCCTGGTCGGGACGCCAAACCTGCTGAATAGTTGTTCTACTAGCACCTTCGCTACCATGGTTGCCTCTTAGTTGGGTATCGCGTATGCCTCAGGCTATTTGCTGAAGTAATCCAATGCGACCAGAATGTATTTGTTTCCCCTTTCAGATTCTGGAAACGGACCGGCGACATCGATGGCAAGTCTCTCAAATGGGACGCCCACATTGGACTGCTGCATTCTGCCCTTGGTCCGGTTCTTCGGGCCCTTACTGGCTGTACAAGTGGCACATTTGCGGCACCAATCTCTGACGTCTTCGAAGTAATTCACCCAGTAATACCGCTAGCGAACCTTGTCTAGGGTTTTATTCATGCTCAGGTGGCCTCCGGTAATCCCATCATGTACTTCGGTCAGGATGGCTGGTACCTTTTCTTCGGAACTACCAGTTGGGACTTGGTTTCTCGTCCATCAGCGCTTCCCCAAACTCGCTTGAGCATTCCATTGTCTACTCTTAGAGAGTCCCATTGAACCCATAACAATTTCAGCACGCCGGAGTATCTAGCTACCTCGTCCCATCGTGGCCTGGGTGCCCCTCTCGTTTTGAGTGACAAGATTGGTTCGATGCCTGGATCAGCCATTTGGTCCTGGATGCACTGTTCCGTTGTCCAGTCTTCATTAGCCTGCACTCGGATCTGTCTGATGGAGATACCCTTCCGCTGTTCCGTCTTCAGACAATGTTAGCATTCTGCTCTACAGGGTCTTCTGGGTAGGGCATCGGCATTATTGTGCAAAGTGGGCATTCAAATCGTATTGCTGTAGTTTCTCCATCCACCTGGCCAGTTGTCCTTCCGGTGTCTACAGCCCTTATTATTGCCAGAAGTTATTTTCTGGTGACGCAATAATTTCTTCCGGTTTCGAGAATCCACGGCTGTAGTACTCGATCACCCTCTCTTCACCATCTTGCACCTGGGATAGGAAGGCCCCCAAACCTGTGTTGCTGGCGTCGGTGTCTAAGATGCACTTGTCGGACTGTGTAGGAAAGGCTAGGATTGGGTTGGAACATAGTGCTGCCTTCTGTCGCCTAAATGAAGTTTCGCAATCCTGATTCCAACGGAACATCTCTTTCTCAGTGGTCTACCGACGTAGAGGTGCGGCAATGGTGGCAAATCCCCCAACAAATCGCCTGTAGTAGGAACAGAGGCCCAAGAAGCTTCGCAGTTCATGTTTGTCTCTCGGGATTGGCCAATCACGGATCGATTCCCTCTTGTCCTCGTTGGTGCGGATTCCTGACTCGGAAACGACGTGGCCCAAAAACTCTACTTCTTTTTGGAACAAGGAACACTTCTTCGGGTTGAGTCTCAGGTTGGCGTTATTAATTCTGGAGAATACTTCGCCCATGTTATTCAGATTGTCGTTGAATGTCTGACCAATGACTAGGATGTCGTCGAGGTATACTTAGCACGTCCTCCATGTTAACCCGCTCAGAACATACTCCATTAGCCTCTCAAATGTAGCGGGTGCATTACATAACCCAAAGCGCATGACCGTAAAATGAAACAGCCCTTTACTGGTGGAGAAGGCTGTGTTCGCTCTGTCGTTTGCGTGTAGACCAACCTGCCAATACCCACTTTTTATGTCTAGTGTGGAGAACCAACGGGAGCCTGCTAGTGTGGTCAGAGTGTCATCGATTCGGGGTAGTGGATAGCTGTCTTTCTTCGTGACATCATTCAGCTTTCTGTAATCCACACAAAATCGGGTTGTTCCATCCTTCTTTTTAACTAGCACGACGGGAGCAGACCATGGGCTGATGGATGGCTCAATAACTCCATTTTGTAAGATGAAGTCGATGTTTTCCTCGACTGCCTGTTGTTGCCCCAATGGTAGTCGTCTAAGTGGTATTCTGATGGGTTGAGCCTTTCCGGTATCTATACGATGCTGGATGATGTTGGTGCGACCGGTATTTCCATTTTGACTATTAAAAATTTGCCAGTGCTTTGTGATAAAGTGCTTGGCTTTCTTCTGGGTCTCTGGTGTCAAGTGTGTCAAATGGTCGGCAAACTGTTGTAGGAACTCTTTACTGGACCCTGTCTCCTTCACAGACGTCTGGTACTCTTCTTCGCAATTGATGATAGTCTCTACTGGCTCGAAACAAGCTATCTCTTGACCATTGGCAATTCTGATGTCGTTGTTGGACAAATTCAGGACTCTGATTGGTATATCTCGTCCGGTTTTAACTATAGGCGGTCCAACTAAGTAGTCATGAGCTGAAGATTTCGCCACAATTTTTATGGGGGTGACTGAACTGTTGACGGGCCGTGTCAATACAAATTCCTCATTTAGGAACCGAAGAACATCATTTCTCGGGTCGAACATCCATGCTGACTAATTAGGTCCATTCCCAGTATAAAATCGTCCTCAATATTCGCTACCAGGACCCTATGCCGGATCATGTTGTCCCCTATCTGTAGCACGACATCTGCCTCACCCTGTATTGACATGGACTCGCCGGTGACTGTTCTGAGCTGGATGTTATTGGTAACTGGCCGAATTGCTGATGAATTTCTGATGAATTATCGATGGTGATGGTAACTGCTCGCCTATTGATGGTGCCTCTGATGACTAGGCTGCCGCTATCTCGGCAAAATCCCCTGATGGATACTATCCTGGGGGCTGGTGGAGGATTAGTCAGCATTAGCCCCCTTTTGCTGACTGGCTGACGGTCCCTGGACATGTGGCTGTTCTGTTGGTTACCCCTGGTCGGTGATCGTTCAGGTAGCCTCATTCGACATTCACGTTGAAAGTGCCCTGCCCGTCCACAGCGGTAACATGCTCCTCTGGTGCCATTTCTTTGTGACCGTTCTAATATTTTGTTCAGACCAGCTAGCAGCCCTTGAAATGGTGACTCTTCCTGGTTGAAAGAAACTGCTTTGGGCTATGTAATTCTCCCGCAACATTCTAGACGCTAATGGAGTATGTACTGAGCGGGTTAATATGGAGAAGTGGAAGAAGTGTTCCATGTTCCAAAAAGAAGTAGAGTTTTTGGGCCACGTCGTTTCCGAGTCAGGAATCTCCACCAACGAGGACAAGATAGAAGCCATCCCGGATTGGCCAGTCCCAAGAGACAGGCATGAACTCAGAGGCTTCTTGGGCCTCTGTTCCTACTACAGGAGATTTGTTGAAGGATTTGTCACCATTGCCGCGCCTCTACATCGCCAGACCACTGAGAAAGAGACCTTCCGTTGCAGCCCCCCTAAAATGGCTGCTGGACATGAAGATACCGGAAGGACAACTGGCCAGGTGGATCACCGTGCCGGCCATTTGCACAATAATGCCGATGCCCTATCCAGAAGACCCTGTAGAGCGGAATGTGGACATTGTCTGAAGACGGAACCGCGAGAGGGTATCTCCATCAGGCAGATCCGAGTTCAGGCCAATTAAGACTGGACAACGGAACAGTGCATCCAGGACCAAATAGCTGAACCAGACATCCAACCAATCTAGATAGGTAGCTAGATACTCCGGCGTGCTGAAATCGTTATGGGCCCAATGGGACTCCCTAAGAGTAGACAATGGAATGCTCAAGTGAGATTGGGAAAGCGCTGATGGCCGACAAACCAAGCCTCAATTGGTAGTTCCGAAGAAAAAGTACCAGCCATCCTGACCGAAGTACATGATGGGATTACCGAGGGCCATCTGGGCATGAATGAAACACTAGACAAAGTTCGCCAGCGATACTACTGGGTAAATTACTTCGAAGGCGTCAGAGCTTGGTGCCGGAAATGTGACACCTGTGCAGCCAGTAGATCCGGACCAAGGGTAGTATGCAGCAGTACAATGTGCGCGTCCTATTTGAGAGAATTGCCATCGATGTCGCCGGTCCGTTTCTCGAGTCTGAGAGGGGAACAAAGGAACAAATACATTCGGGTCGCAATGGATTACTTCAACAAATGGCCTGAGGCATATGCGATACTCAACCAACTACGGTACTGACGGTGCTAGTAGAACAGCTATTCAGCAGGTTTGGCGACCCGATAGGACTACATTCAGACCAGGAGAGTAACTTCGAATCAAATGTATTGCAGAAGGTCTGCACGATGTTGGGGATTAGGAAAACGAGAACAACACCATTGCACCCACAGTCAGACGGAATGGTGGCCTGACTACAGCCAAGGTCCTATTCGGAAAAGAGCTGGGATTACCCTGCGCTTTGACTTTTGGCTCCCCCGAAGAACCTTCCCAAGACATCAACGATTATACCGACTAGCTCCGTCATAACATGCTAGCAATACACGAATTAACCCGAACGCATATGTTGGCCACCAGTGTCCGGATGAAGACGTGATATGACCTCAAGTCCAATTCAGTTGGGTTCCAAGAGAGGGACAAAGTCTGGCTATACAACCCCCAACGGAGCAAGGGTAAATCTCCAAAGCTTACATCGGCCTGACTGGTCAAGAAAATTAATGACGTCGTCTACCGTATCCATCGAAACCCCAGGGCTAAGCTGAAACTGTCCATTTAGATCGACTCGCTCCCTACCATGGAGAGGATGTTTCTGATTGGGACGATCAGAGTTACAGGGAAGGCAGTGTTATACAATTTTATCCCCTCCGTCCCTGGCGAAAGTGGAGGATTTCATGCTGTCTTCACGTCGGGAACAATCGATTACGAAGAGAGTGTGATTCTTGAAGGTGAGATAGTCTAGGAGCGGGTGCCTCTTGTCGGCAAAACTAGGATAAAAGTCCGTGTAGCGTTTGTAGGCTTCTCCGTATTCGTTCTTTGGGGAAATCCAATTGCCATCTTTCGTTCGGCGAAAATTCTCCATTGAGAGTTAGACGAATATTAGATATGTGGATGTGATCAAATTCCGTGGGATTGGCTGCTATGTTGCTGTGCTTATTGGTCTGGAATTCTCTAGAGCAGCACAAGTTTTCACAGCCCAAATTTCTCGTGTGGCGCCTGTCTTCAGAGCAGGCAACTCATGAAGTTCCCATTTACGAAAGGGAATAATAATGCCGGTATCCCGTTTAACAGCTTGCAGCAGTTTAAGTTTCATATCATCGTTGGGGAAAATATGCTGGACTTTGAGTTCAATGCTGTCAATCGTCACGCTTGCTTTTGTAGGTTTATCAGTAATAATAAGACAATCATCATCATTTCTTGCTCGCACTAAACGTATTGTTTGCTTTCCGCAGGTCACTCGCTGGTAGTCGTTGAAGAGGGAAAACAAATGCTTGAGCGGGATGTACATTCGGAAAGATCTGTCTGCTGCATTCACAATTGGTTTACCGGGAAAATTCCAGCCAGCAATAGCTAATTCTCTTGAACCGGTAGGATCATAGCACAGATAACCTCGTATGGTACTTACGCGACCGGGATCGCGAACCGATTCCATTTCTTTACCGCACTGTTCGTAAACCATATTATCGAAGAAAAATGCTCCTGCATTAGGGGATAGGGAAACTTCACCTGCACCTGCCGTTACATTAATTTGACCCTTAACGGCAATATACGAGTCTGCCATGGATAACCAGGAATCAGCTTAGTTCACAGTAATCTCCACTATGTCGTTGTTCCCAAATGACTTTACATAGGGATAGTAGGTTCTGACTTCCATTCTGCGAATGCTGTCATCGAAACTGGGCTTTCGGAAGATATCGAATGCTTGAGTTGACATGATAGCCTAGCGATTGTAGAAATAGTTTATTGGAGAACGTAAGTGATCTCTTCAAAGGTTTCGTTGATACTGACTTAGGTCGTGGTATGTTTGTACTTTTATGAGGATGCTCAAATACGAGTAAGCGTCCCATTATTGCGGCAATAGCTGTTTCAGTTCCAGTCTCACAATGATATCCTCCCCTCGGAAATTGACGTGTTCAGATTCCTGATTGAGAATTCTCAAAGTTATGTTGTGTATTTCTCTTCGGTTGATAGGTAGGTAGATAAGATGTTGAGGGGTTTCGTCAATAGCGAAACCAGGATCAACTCCAATGGCAAATTCGTATATCGTACGTGACGGTCTGTCGTTGTAGAATGCTCCCGATGTGATGTTACTATCGAGATGGATTGTTCGCACTTTTATGATATTGACTGCTAAATCAGAGCTGTGCACTTGAAGAGGTGTGAGCAGTCTCTTGGAAAAACCCAGTATGGCACCGATTCTGTTTTCCTTTTGAAAGTTTATTGCGTATTTACTGCTGTATATTTCGCACTTGAGTGTATTATTGTTGGGTTTCAATGAGAAAATCTCATCCACATCCTTCGAATGCTGCACACCCAATACTTTTCTAATGTGCGCTTCAATATCACCAATTTCGTAGCTGCCTTCAGGTAATTCGATGGTGGTTGGTTTCTTTTTCGAGTCGATCAAATACACTTTGCTTCCCTTCTCAATGTTCGGGATGCTGTTGTAGGAGTGGAGACTCAGCAAGGCTAGACCGTAATTGTAGTCAGGATGTAGTTGAATAGGTGGTTGAAAATCAATGGACAGTATTGAACTGCGTCCTTTCAGCGTTAATATCAAAGACATGACTGAAGATTTCCCTCAATGTTAGGTGATATTATAGAGAAACTGCAGACACAAATGACCGCAATTAGATTGATTATAATTTTGGTAGGAGTCGTTGTAGTAGATTATCGATACAGTGCTTCCTAAATACTCAGCCAATTCACGAGGCGGTTTCAAATTACCAAAACTATCGAAATATTGCGCAACGTTTCCATTTTTAACCAGTGTGTGCCTTTGTTGCGACTAGAATCCAAGTTGATGATGGCAGACTCGGTTCTTGATTGCTGTTGTTTTTTAGGTAAGGCATCACGCATAAATACACCTTTAAAATTTGGTATTTTCAATTTTTTTGCGTATTCAACAAGCTCATTGGTGAAAAGTGCTCGACTGGGTAACTTTATTGGAAGTTTTTTTGTTGTTTCTTCAAATAGAGACCGAAGCCTCCTTTGCGGGACTTTTTCAGGTAGAGCCCGGACCCTTTCTTTCCAATCTCCTCCATAGGTTGATTGTGTCGTCTGTCCTCTTCGAGTTTCTTTTTGGCATTTTTTGCGTCTATTATTGTTTTACCCAAAGTTGCAGCTCCTCCAGTAAGGGTTCCAAGAGCTGAGAGTCCTGCAAATAGCGGGAGTAATGGGAGAATTCCATCGACTTTCGACTCGAAAGGTATCACACGAGGAACTCGAATTTTCTTACGACCGCCAGCTTTCTTAATTGCCATCCTAGCCGCTCTCAAAGCCATCAGCGATGAATGTCGTAGACTTTGTCCTGCAGGAGAGTTAGCGATAGCTTTATTCGTAGGTAGCATGACATGCTTTCGAAATGGTAAAAGGGTTTTGGGTGTTGAAGATTTTCGCTTACGGGAAGATTTTTTCACACCTCTACTCCTTTTCCGCTTTTGAGATTTCATGCCAAGACCGAGTTTCTGTTTGGTTTTCATAGTCGTTGTTACGAGCCAAGCAGCTGCTTTTTCACCGAGTGAAGCGTCCTTAGATTTGAATCTCTCCCAAGCCCTATTCTCCAACTCAAAATCTGCCTTATGACTATCTGCTAGAGAAGTGCTTTTACTGTAAGCAATATCGTGATTCCGACAAGCTGCGTCGGTTTTGTTTATACCTCGCTGTCCTAGAGCTAAGCGTTTTTCGAGTTTCGTACCCGGTCCACAAAATTGATACCCAGGAAGGTGAATTTCAAAGGGCAACTTGTTGATTAGAGTGTTCACTACACTTCCGCTACCTTCAGCGGTTAACATAATACTGACTGACGTTCAGAAAATAATTTTATATATATAAACATCCATCAAACCCTTCTACATCAGTTTACTTTGAAATGCATATAAAGCAGCAAGATATTCAATTGCCTATCGAAAATTTGGATTTCGTGACGGAAGTGGAAGGTTATGGTAGTGCAGCATCGAAAAATGGAAAACTATGGCCAAATTCCGTCCGGGCAGCGTTCTGCGGTCCCAGCGGCTGCGGGAAAACCAATGCGCTGCTCTCGCTTTTGTTCAACGAAAACGGATTGCGATTTAAAAATGTCTACATGTACTCGAAATCTTTGTACCAACCAAAATACCAACTACTAGAGAGGTTCTCAAGAGCGTTAAAGGTGTGTCATATTTCCCTTTCAGCGAAAACGAAAATGTAATTGATCCATTAGACGCCTGCGAGTATTCAGTATTTATTTTTGATGATGTGGCTGGTGATAAACAGAAAAAGATTCAGAATTTCTTTTCCATGGGACGACACCGACACATCGATTCAATTTATTTATTGCAGACGTACAGTAAAATGCCTAAGCAACTAATACGAGACAATTGTAATGTGATTGTGCTATTCAAACAAGATGAAATCAATTTAAAGCATGCCTATGATGAACACGTATCTCCGGATATGTCATTTGAAAAGTTCAAAGATTTGTGTTCAAAGTGCTGGCAGGACCGCTATGGGTTCGTGGTTATTGTTACAGAATTCGATCTGAATGAATGACGATATCGCAAAGGTTTCGATCAATATATAAGAGTACAGGGTGAAAAATAATCAGTCAGTCAACAAAAATGTCTTCAGTGAGCAGGAACAGCATTGCAGAAGCTTTTCGCAAGAAAAAATTAAGCAACTAGCCCGATCTATTCGCAAGAAGTACCTCAGTCTGAAACTGGGTAAATCGTAAAACGATGAAACCCTCAATAAGCTCTTTGAACCGGTGGTCGGACCTTTGAAACAAATAGTTTCGACTACATCCAAAGTTCTCACCAAGATACCATCAACGTCAACAAAATCACCTCCGATGTTGCCATCTATCAAACGAGAAACAATTGTGAAAAAAGAAAAACTAGAGCCGTTAACATCAAAATCAAGTCTATCCCTCGAAGAAGAACCAGTCGCAGAGACTAGTTTTTATACCGATGCTGAAGCTGAGGAAACGGAAGAAGAGAATGATGATCCGACTAATTACTCTGACAAAACCTTTGAGTCCTATATGGAGCAGTATCCAATAATGGTGCAAAAGTACGTAACCGAATATTTCCACAAGAGTGATAAAATTGACAACATTTTGGACCCTCATACAATTCGAAAACCTCCAAATGGTACCTCGGTAACAAAGAAATTAACTTCGATACGAGGACAGGACGTCTTACAGTTGGAAACGCTGCGTTTCGAGGATCACCTGGTCTTTACCAACTGATATTCTACAAGGACCCCGCATACACTCCAGATGATAAAATCGTGTACCAAAAAGTTTTGGAGAAGACATTAGTACACCGGAATGTAAAAGGACACTTGAAACCCTCAGGAATATCCAACTACAAGGATGTCATTAAACCTATGTTTATAAAACCAATTAAACCAACCAGCAGCATCGAAGGAAGAGGTATGAAGTTGAAAAATAATACAAAGCCTATGAACTACGTCTACTGGGACGATCCCAATGAATTGGTAGATCGTTTAAGGTTACTTGTTGCATCAAAAGAGGCCGGAAACACATCCCACGACAACGAAATTGTAGCGATAATAAATGAGCTCAAAGAAGCCAATATTATACGCGACAAATAACCAAAGTAGTCATTAGTAAAATGTCTCTCGATAAATTTGGTCGAAGTGCTGTTCAACAACAGAAACCAAGTGATTATGAGCGAGCAAAAATACCATTTTCCTTCACATCCGATGGAAATATTGATGTAGAGAAAGTGATAATTTCAAATGTTGGAGATCCGAAAGCGGATATGGATGCCGCCAATAAACTCTATGTCGATGACAGAGTACGTGACAAGTTGTCTCAAATTAAAAAGGACTTTCAAGTGGCATTTAGTGATTTCAGCGATAAGGTTTACAGCAGTATGCGAAAACTTGAGAAAAATCAACATACTATTGATAGCAGCTTAAGGGTTAATCAACAGAGCTTTCTGGAATTTCAGTCGAATACGAACGTTCAGCTTAACCAGCTTACGAAATTGCCACAACAAATTGAAGAGAATCTAAGACAGACTATAAGTGATGAAATTTTGCAATTGAAAAACGATATTGATGAAGTGAAGGCTATCAAAGAGAAAATGCTAAAAGTTGTGCCCGAAGTATATGTGGGTATGCAAAAATTACACGATGAAATGAGTGATAAAGTTAATAAGATGAACTTAGAGATGAAAAAATTATCAGATGACATCAAGAGCGAATTGCGATCTCACAAAAACGAAGTCTCATCGCAAATCAACAATCAACTAAAAATGATTAATCCAAAAATTGTAGCCATTCAACAGCAACAGCAACAGCAATCTGCTCTAAAGACTAAATAAAAAGTCATCAACCATGTTAAATTATAGTAGTCATCATGAATTATTCCAAGGAAAAAGTTCAAGTTGTAAAGGAGCTTCATCGACCTGTGAGAAAAAAATTTCCACGACGTCACACCATCATTAAGGGTTTCGATGATTTATTGCAGTCTGATTTAGGACAATTAGATCTTTATGCGGGAACTAATAGAAATTTTAAGTATATCTTAGTGGTAATTGATTGTTTTTCCAAGTAAGTTTGGACGAGGCCGCTGAAATCAAAATCAGGAGAGGAGGTGACAAAGGCTTTCGAGAGTATTCTCACTACTAATGGTGGCCGCCGCCCGAAAAACTTGCAAACAGATCACTGAAAAGAATACTACAATAGTCACTTTACGAAACTAATGCAAAAATATTCGATTAACCACTATAATACATTTAGTGGGATGAAGGCTATATGTGAGCGTGTGATAAGGACGCTAAAGGAGAAATTATTCAAATATTTCAGTTTAAATGGTAGTTACAAGTGGATTGACATTTTACCTGATATCGTTCAGTCTTATAATAATCAAAAACATCATACAACGAAAATGCGTCCTAGCGACATAACTGCTGCTAATGCTAAAGACATTAAAGTATTCAATAGGTTAAAAATCGCTGGACCTAGAAAACTCAAGGTGGGCGATGTGGTGCGAATAAGTAAAGTGAAACACGTCTTTGAAAAAGGACATACCAGAAATTGGACTACAGAGCTATTCAAAGTACGTCAATATCAGGTAACGAATCCCATTACGTACCTGTTGGAAGACATGAGTGGTAGGCCAATTACAGGGGGTTTTTATGAGGAAGAATTGCAAAAGACTGTCAACCCTGACGTTTACCTCGTGGAAAAAGTATTGCAGAGAAAAGTCAATAAAGTTAAAGTTCGATGGTTAGGATTTGATTCAAGCTATGACAGCTGCATTGAAGCTAGCAACAAGTTGTAACTTGCAAGCCGCAATACAGCAATACTTGAGTGGAAGGGAAGACAAGAAAATGTTATAAACCCCTTCTGCATTAGCTAGCACTTTCAGTAACAGTTTCGTGAGAATTAGTGATAGCAGCAGTATGAGCGATAGTTCTTTTGAAGATTTTGATTACACCGCAGACCTTGATAGAATACTAAAAATGTATGAAGAAGCAGCCAGAACAGAATCATTTTACCTCTTACATACAAAATTTCCCATCAACAGATCTGAGTATGAAATAGAGTGTTTTCTAAGTCCAGCCAGAACGTTTGCACCAGTAATTATTATTAAAAAAATAATGTAAAAATTGTTCTAACTAATTTCGAATGGATGGATGTTGTGTGCGTTCTGAAGCTGATGCAAAAGAATTATTTGGAAAATCCAAACATTAGCAGCCACGAGATTGCAGCGCCAATTTCATGTGGAGAGTTTCTACATATAAGTCAAACCAAATCTGAAGATGATGTGAAACAAGTACTTTTAATGCAAAATGTTACTGTGTTATATTTTTCTCATAGTGATGTAGTAGAACTTTTAAAAATAGAACCTATAATCTCTAGTAGAGTAGAAGCATATATACCAATGGACTTTTGTAAATATTATTTTACCGTTTTAAATGAAGTTTGCTCGTGGAAACATCTAATTTGCTCGCAACCAGTTGAACGACTTTTGTGATCATTTTGTTTCGACAATACATCGCAACTCTGTATAGCACTAAGAGAGTATATTTATTATTATAAGGATAAAATTGTTAGTGATATTGTATCAAAAAATACTTAGTTTAATAAAAAATGAATTTTATAAATTCATCATGTTTTGAATTTCCTCTCAGTTTAGGTATGAACATCACCATGGAATGTAGAGATTTTTATCAAGTCTATGAACATAGGTTACGCACCTTTGAAAAATGGACCCTGAATTCCCAGCGTCGAAACTAGCGAAAGCTGGCTTCATTTACACCGACAAAAAAGATATAGTAAAATGTCCATTTTGTGGAACTGAAGGTTTCAACTGGGAAATGAAAGACGATCCAGTAGCTGATCATTTAGATTGAAACCCTAATTGTTATTTCTTTGATATAGATAGTACATATTCCATAAGTAGAAAAAAGGAATTTGTTTACTCAGATAAAGCGAGTTTTGCTAATAGATTTGCAACGTTTGGGAATTGGCCAATAGCACTAAAGCAAAGACCTAATGACTTGGCAAAAATTGGATTCTTTTATAGTGGTTCAGGTGACAAAATCATATGCTACTGCTGCGGCTTGCAAATTTCAAACTTGTTACCAAATGATGATATCACACAGAGACACTTTTTAGCATTCGGCAACTGCCTGATGATTCAAAAGGCTATGGAAGAACTAAAGCCTACTACTTTGCATTGTGAAATTTGTCTAGTTAATGAAATTTCCGTTGTATTCCTTCCATGTAGACATTTAGCTTGCTGTGTAAGCTGCTTTATAAATATCGAAAAATGCTGTATATGTAAATCTGAAGTGGGAGAGGGTATTTAAAGGTATTTATTTCTTAAAAATAAAAAGTTGGGATTAATATAAGTATATTTTTATTTATGAAAATTACAATTACTACAGTATACATGTTGTTACTCACTGTAACAGTGGGTTTAAAAAATGAAACACATTTTTTCACAATAATAAAAACAAGTTTTACAAATTACAACTAATTAGTACATTTTAATAATACAAAAATATGTTGATGTTTTATTGTGAAATACACATTTTTTACAATAATAAAAACAAGTTTTACAAATTACAACTAATTAATAATAAAAAAATATGCTGATGTTGCATTATGAAATTTAAAAGTTTAACTCTGAATCAGACAAGTCAGAAAATCTTTTTCTCTTGCCTGAATGTAAATTTGCTATACATTCACCTCTTTCTTTCAATTTAAATAAAATACTATTGAAACAAATGTTACACCAACTGTATTTATCATTGTAGAGGATATTTAAAGAATCTGCACTACAGACTCTATGGTAATGGTGAAAATGAAACTTAAGTTCCTTTTGCAAATAACGGAATACAAGTTTTAATATTTTAAAGCAGGGTCTGCATACATAAAGATTGTAACGTTTAATTTTATAATATTTTTGCACGACACAATACGCATCGTGATTCGTATATGGCTCTAGCATTTCAATACTTATTAAAGCATACCGTAATTCGGGGGATATGTCCCATCGCTCATTCTCAAAATTGGTTAAAATTTCTTCATCAAACTCAATGGATTTGGATATAATAGATATCCATTTGTATTCTGGATATTTCATCAAAATTGTTTCTGTTAGAGCCCAAGGCAAATCGGACAGGTGAACAAAGCTTGAAATTCTAGAAAAGTGTTGACAAATGCTTTTGATACAGAGTTCTTTTAGGGTAGCTTGTAGGTGGCATGTTCCGCCCATCTAATAAGAAAAAATGAATTACGTTATTATACTAAAATGCCCCCAGGGTAACGTTTTAAAGGTGTTTGGTACTAGATATCTTTTATCATCGAATGGACTAAGTGCAACTTTAGTTTGCTCGATACTGAACACATTATGTTTAAAAGATCGTATAGAGCATTGAGTAATTAAAGTATTTTTGTTCTCCTGCAAACATTTGAGGTAATCTTCAAAATGAATCTGATTTTTTACTACAGAAGTCCTAATCCCTTTAGATTTTTTAACACATTTTTGACCATCAATTTTAAAAGTATACATTTTAGACAATAAACCGATATAGTGACTTATAATTAGTCCATTGGCTTCGTCTTTCATCAATCCCAGAACTTTTTTATTAACAAGTGGAATACCATATCTGTTATTGGGAGGATAATCGGATGTATCAAATCGATGAAGATCTTTCTTTATAATCTCATATACATCTATACCCATTATTAAATAAATAAGTGAATCTGTATCGGTGTACAGTAAGAAAACCTTGTAAAAAGGAATCTCTTTCAGTATGTAGTTGTAGTGAAATTCATACATTACAATTTAAGATAAATCTAGGATCGCCATACCAACATATAAAGGTTTGTTGAAAATCAATTCAGTTTTATTTAGTTCTACTGCCATTAAATCATCATCAAAAATAGTTCGGTTATGAAATGCTGGATTAGCAATTAGAGTTTTAGCTCCATCGCGTGTTTCCCACTTATTGACCAATTTGACTATGCGATGTTTGCGAATATTTTCCATTGTCTTACCAAATACGGCATTATTCATTAATTTAAAGAGATTCTTTTCAAAATCATTTTTAGATGCTTTCCTAAGGTCTGTATTTAGATCTATATATGGTTTTTACCAGGGAGTTTGTTTAAATCTTAATACGCGATGAATTTTGGTAAGAAAGAGACCGTTTTCCAATGCTTGTTTCAGGTTACGGTAATGTAACACATATTTTGTTTTGTTATATAAAGTTGTCATTAACTTAGGGAGTTTTGAGCCAGGAGGAATACGATGCTCAGGACAGAAGGGTAAATCTTTGTGAAAATCGTGTAAATGTTGTGGATATGAAAGATCAACCTCTAAAAAATATCCTACTGGAGAATCATCAGGTATAGTTGTAACATCAATATGTGGTTCCATTCAAAGCCTTCATAAGGTAAGGGCATTGTCATTGAGGTACCATAAAGATTATTGCAGTCCAGATATAGAATATAAGAAGATGATTTTGAAGGATTAAAATACGACATATATTTGTTGTTAGCTTCAGCATATTTTAGAGAACAGATTTGACTAATACCTCCTCGAATACCTTTTTCTAGGAAAAGTAGCATGTCTACATCCTGTAATGTTTCTAACTTACAACATGTATACTTAAGCATACACTGCCAAGAATATCCGGGGAGTGTAAAAGAGTATGCTGGATCTAACCCATATGTTTTATGTGAGGTCCCCCGGAAATTTTCGAAGACATCAGTTAGAAGAAGAATATCCGTTTTCATATAAAGTTCAATGTAATCTCTAAGAGTATGACAATGGAAAGCATTCCAAACTTTAATTGCATGTTTGTAATCATCTTCACTAACATTTTCATCATATAACTTGTTATAAAACTGCTCAATTGAGGGTAGCCTAGTGTCATCCAGTTTCTCAATCGATGTTAAATAATCGTAAGGAAAGATACCCTTTCGCATAATAAGATTTATCTCGGACAAAGAAAGGTAAGAAAATTCTCTTTTAAGATTATGGAATTTGTCCTTCTCTAGATAGGAACTTAATATATCGAGAGAGGCGCCTAGGAATCTAAAGGAGTCTATAAAACGAAATTTAATTTTTGTTTGCGAATCATATTTTGTGAAAGAGATATATTTCTCCTTGTTAATGGGCAAAAGTGAGATATGATCTCTCTTGGCAAGATCTCGAATTATAAAGTGACTATCATACCCAGAGAGGTTGTGGAACTCAACAGGAATAAAAAATGATTCTCGGTATGCCAAATTGCAGGCGTTATGTGAGTAGCCACGAAATGCGCCATTTTGATGATTGTGGTCGCGGACTATTTTATCTGAGGGCAGGAATGGTTTTTCACAAATATGGCAATTTGTGGAAGCATCTTTAAGGCTAACAACCACATTCATTGGAACAACATCAACTAACTTAGATTGAATAAGTTGAGCTAATTTCGCCATCTCGTCAGAAAACCAAACCATACAATCCACTCCAGTGAAGCTCTTGTAGTATGATAAACTATTATCATAGAAACACTTGAAGTAGTAATAGCTCGATGTTTTTGGTACTTGGAAGTTTTAAGTGAAGAAGCAACTGTATTTTCGAAAAGATTGTTGAGGAGGTCTTGAATTATTTTGTCTATTCATGGGTTTTCTCTCCTCCAAATTTTTTTTTTTTTCCTGTAACAGATAAGTATTTAAAAAATTGTATATGTAGAACAAAGTGTAGTAAGGCAATTTCGTAAAATTGCCCGGATTACTGGTTGTCTGTACAGAGATTCTTCCTCACAGTTTTTCTGAGAGAAAGAGATGTCTATAAAATGATCAACCAGTATTCCTGTATATAAGTAATGTATTGTATATTGTGTAATACTTATCTGTGTATGGAGACGTTTCAACTCCGAGTCTGGAGTCGTTGTCAATCGTTTAGTGTTGTTTTCGAGGCTTTTTTCTAAAAAACGTCTCCATACACAGATAAGTATTACACAATATACAATACATTACTTATATACAGGAATACTGGTTGATCATTTTATAGACATCTCTTTCTCTCAGAAAAACTGTGAGGAAGAATCTCTGTACAGACAACCAGTAATCCGGGCATTTACGAAATTGCCTTACTACACTTTGTTCTACATATACAATTTTTTAAATACTTATCTGTTACAGGAAAAAAAAATTTGGAGGAGAGAAAACCCATGAATAGACAAAATAAGCAACTGTATCATTAAATGGTTCTAGAATAGACTCGAAGTCTGCATAAATGATGAAAGGAGCTCTTTCCTTATGTGTATAATTTTTAAATTCAATAAATTTATATTTGGGAAAGCTGATTTTACAATTATTTCTATCCTTACAATACTCAGTATGCAATCCCAATTTTTCTACACTACTGAAGTAACACAAACATCTATCGCATATAAACTTTTCATGTCTATGTTTATTTAACTGAGATGAAATTAGTCTGGAAAGATTCTTTATCAAGACTATATATATAATGATATGAAATGTTTTCCTCAAAGTGTGGTGGTGCATCGAAATCATTAGTTTTAGGTAAATACTGGTTCTGAATCATTAATAAATTTACATGCCTGTTTAGTTTATGTTTTGTTAACCGGATTGGAACTGTTTGGAAAAACTCATTTTCTTTAGATTTTACCAATTCTAAAATGTATACATTAATAGAAATACTGTTTAGTTTTTCAAACTTTGAAATCTGATTAACTTCCATAGGGAATTCTAAACCGGAAATGTTCAATACAGTTTCAGGATTAGGATAAGATGACATTCTACTAGCATTTTTCTCAACTGGATACAATGCTGCAACCACAGCATAAAGAAAACATTTATTATCATAATTATGAACATTGATACAAGCATGTTTTTTTTTAATTTGTTCTGGCAACTCAATGAAAGACCTACCACCATTGCTAATTTCTAATTTATTTATATTCATTTATTTTATTTAGCCCCCAACCGCTACCTTGCTTGCTAAATTCAGATAGTTTATTAAAAATTTTATCCTTTACGTTAATTGCAAACCATTGCTTTAAATTTTTTCCAACATCAATAATTTCATTTTTACTTATAAAATATTTATTTTCCAAAATTTCCTCCAAACCATTCTTTTTTATGAACTCTCCACAAAAAGTAGTGTTTACTTTAATTATTGGCATACCCTTTAAAATATTTCTTACTCTAATTTGGAAAAGTTGATATAATAATAACGCCTGTCCTTACTCTATTTTTAAAACATGAAATAACATCTTCCCAACAAACTCGATCAGAAATATTTTTTCTATTAGAATTTTTACCACCATATTTAAATAAACTTTGCCTTAGCAATAATTGAAACCTTTTCAAATGACCTATATTGGTTTGCAGTTTACGTAAAGCACCTACCATAGATATATTAGTATTCCGTATAGCACTGTTAAAAAGTCTCAAATGTTTTTTAGTATGTAGCAACCATTTTGAAATTTCTTTTGTTGAACATGCTGTTGTAAGAAGTTGAATTTCAACCTCTTTAAAACGTTTGATGATATCATCACTGAGATCGGCAATATGTTCATAATTCATTTTTTCTAAAATATATGCAGATAAGCCCCTTTGAAATATTTTTTATAAAAATGATTAGAAAAGTTTCTTTGAAATATCGAACAAACTTTTAAATTTCACTTTTGAAATTAATATTTAAAATGAAAGTTGCTTATAACATATCATTATAACAATAAATGTTTAGTATTATAAAAATAGTTATGCAAAATAAAAAACTTAACGTTTATAGTTTTAAATTACTCTGTTATCTCAAAGAGAGTTCTAGGCTGAAACCCTGGGATGGTTTGCTCCCCTTTGAATGTTAGGTAGTAATTGCCACTACCAAATTGTTCAATATGCGGCGCGAAGCTTTTCAGCACCCGTCTTGGTAGAAATGTTGATTTTTCCTCCAATTCTAACAGGATGGTCTCCCCGTATTTCGTCTTCACCAACTTGGCAGAGACGATACGATATTTGCTGTCGGCTTCTAGCTCCCGCACACGAATTATTGGTTTATTCGCCACTGGGGAGGAAGAGACTGCATTAATTTCTTTTAGGAAACTCATCTAAAATAAAGCACAAACTATTTATTCTATGATTTAAAAAAAATGAATGAATTAAAATCTACTTATTTTTCAGTAAGATCATCTGAAAACTAAGGAATATAGCTTATTCTAGTATTAATAATTATAACAATGGATGCGCTGTTTAATCATAAAAATGAATACGTTTAGTGAACTCCTATTTTAGATGGCTTCAGGATACCTAATAATTGCATTTTTAGCGAAACTACGTCTACATACAAAAAGTTGCACTTCAATACAACTATTAGAAATAGTATATTTCATTAATTTCAGTAAGTAAAATCATCTAAATTAAATAAAATATATTAATTAAAGTGAACTTTAGACTAGTATTAAAAAGTCTGGTTATCGAATAAAAGGAAAACGAAAAATAAAATGGTGAATGCACTAGTTTATATATCAGATGAGCTTGATGATGTCAAATAATTCAGCAAAATTTAATTATAATGATGGATACGCTGGTTAGATTTAAAAAATCAAGACGTTTAGTGAACTAGAATTTTTAGATTGGAATACCTAATAATTGTATTTTTAGTCAAACTACGTGTGCATACTCAAGTTTCACTTTCATACAACTATTAGAAATAGTATATTGCATCAATTTCAGTAAGGAAACTCATCTAAATTTAAAAAATAATATAATTAAAGTCAAATCAATCAAAACAAAAACGGAAAATAAAATGGTGAATGCGCTGGATTTATATATGAGATGAGCTTCAGGATACTTAAACGATTCAACAAAATTTTAATAAATAACAAAAAATTACTTACATTGATCAGAGATGCACACACTAAAACTGTAGAAAAAATAATTGTTGCTGAACGACGTTCACTATCTAAGTCAACTGACTGTAATGAGAGACTACCAATCCCGACTGTACTTTTATATCATCACAGTTCTCTCCTACTTCGAGTTCAACGACGCTTATGATCTTGTGCTTACAGGTTTCTTGGTAGGATTTTTTATATTACAAGTTTCTCATCGCAATACCACACAGATGAATATATATGAACTTTTATTGAGATTCAAATAATAGGTTTGGTAAGGTAATTAATATTTAGAAAAAAAACATGCGGTTGTGAAGTTAGAAACCTTAGTATTTCTAAGATTTTTTAAATTTATTGATGATGTATTAACAAGATTTTGTTCAACAGTACCTTAAGTTGCTCATATAAAGAGAGGTTTGGATATGGTATATTAAATTGATCTAACGTTATTTTATTCGTTCTTGCAGAGACTGGGTAAATTCATTGAATGCATAATATCGATCTTTCACAAAAAAATAAAGTAAACCATTGGTATAACGAAACGCACTTCTTAAATTAGATGGGATACCACTAAACTATTTGTCTATATATCCATATGATTTGGCTTCCAAAAGACATTCATCTATTTCCACAAATAAGTTTTCCTTTAGAAAGAAATATGTTTTCCCTGAATATGTGTTTACAGCAGAAATAATTTCTTCTACAGGAAAGGCAAACTTCAGATCTGTAATATTTATACTTCTAGTTAATTTATAACTAAACTCTGTCATATAAAAAATTCTCCTTCTATCAGCTACTATAACAATTTCCCCTGAAGGGCGCTGATAAATTGAAGTTATTTTAGAGACATTGGATGGTAAAAAGTACAGAAATTTTCGTAGAGAAATACCCTTTGAAGTCATGTTTTTCGTATATATATCCATTATCCATAATCAGTCTTTATGTATAATGTACATATTAGTGCGTAAGATTAAAAACTGCAAATCTTTAGGATCAAGTTCACACAAATCCAATATTTCAGGGTTTTGTTGTTTAGTTGCCGTGTTTGGAGGATGATTTGTTGTTGTTGTTGGTATCACCTTCCTTGTTATCGGTTTGTTAATTGTTGTGGTAGATGGAAGAATCGTTGTTGTAGAAACCATTTTCCGTGATACTGTCGTTCCATATGTTTTGGTTTCATTTACTTTTTCAAGCTTTTCAATATACAAATACTGAATTGCTTGTATATCATCATCAGTCAATTTAGAATTTCCATACCAGGGATACATCAAAGCTGAAGACACTGAGGAATGTTTTACCCCCAAAACGTGGGCGATTTCATGAGCCAGGGTCCAAAACAAACTCGTCTGATTTTTTGGTATATCTGCAATGTTCTCAAAACCTAAATACCACACTTCGCTACTATACAAATAAATCTCTCGACATTGATTGTTGTTAGGTTGGTATGCATGTCCTAAAATGCCACCCTTTCCATCAAAATGTAATCCGCATTTCCCATTTTGACAGTTTCGATAATTTGAGTGTTCAAACTGCCCATCAGACATAGAGATTACAATATCAGGGTTGATAATTGTTTGAATAAATTGTAAATTTGTAACATTTTGCCAAAGTTCGAAGGCTTTCTGTGTAATATTATTTCTTTCTGAACCAGCTAGTTTGAAATACCATTTCAAGGTGCTTTTCGTCCACTTTTCCTGCGATATACTTCTTCCAGGTTTGATAGACTATTTTCTGTTTCCGATAAAAATCCGTATTTTTTTTAAATATTCTCCACATCCACTTTGGCCAACCCCCATTGTAGGAAAATACTGTATATTAAAAATATTATGTTTGTGCAATCCATCGTCAGTTTTTGGAGAGAAGTATACTGTTTTTATTTGAGAGAACAATACGTCTGTATTTATCAACTTACTAATTTAAACTAGTATAATTGTCTTCAAATATCAACTTTAAATACATTACAATGTACGGGGAAAACCATTATTTATAACTTCCATATAT
The DNA here is from genome assembly GCA_034190945.1 of Octodonta nipae. NCBI lineage: Eukaryota > Metazoa > Arthropoda > Insecta > Coleoptera > Chrysomelidae > Octodonta > Octodonta nipae. Next base: position 76,532,316 of record CM067218.1, on the reverse strand, counting down.
TGAACCACAAAGATAATTTATATGCAATACTCACCACTTTGCTATTCAACAAATCTCTTCAGAAACGAACTTTATCATCATCTTCTGGTATTTTTTCTATCTATAAATAATTGGGTTGTGGTAAAATTTACATATTCACCGAGTGGTTAATAAACTCAGTTATACATGTCAACGACACCATATGGCATTCCAAAACCTATCCACTTAATACAAGTATTTCTCTAATTTATTAACATCATTCCTTTTATTACAAGACATGACACAAAACTGAAATATTTTTCCTTCGCTTTCTCATTAGACAAGAAATGATGCCGCGGAATTGTTAAAAAATTCATTTACATAAAACCAGCTTGTTATCCTCTATCTAGAAACCATCAATTTTTAATTTTATGTTTCTTGGAATGCAGTCGACTAATGTACATGAGGCTTAATGGATTCGTCTCGCGGCCAATCAACTCACACTCCAACCACTTCGTATAGCATTTCAACAACCCACACACATCTTCTTATTGAAATTATTTTAAAAAATCGAATGGTACAGCGAAATTTGTTATCTCTCCATCTTTAACGTACGCTAAGCAGTGCCTCCCTCGACTTTTGCATAATGTCATAAGCTGCACTCTCATTGGCTGGTTTATTAGCAGACTACCTGCTAACCATCAGTTTGTTTATCTTATATGCTTATAGAGAATACATATGTATCCAGTTAAAACTTTCCTCAGTGGAATTTCGTTTCACATCTTGCAAGTGTCTTTAAGTCACTAGAAATACTAGAAATGGTTAGATAGTTGATATATCTAAGAGAAAACAAGAAACATCTGTCGTTTGCTGTTACTCACTATAAATGTTTCTACTAACTACACATACACATAAACTATTTTCTAACGCATAAGTTAAATATAAAAATATTATTGATTGCTCAAGGGAACAAAGGTTTCCTTTGTAAACTAAGCATAAATAATGATTTGTAACACTTGAAACATCTGAATAAGTTATTATAGGTTTTCTTAAATAATCTACTAGAAAAAACATTGAAAAAGCTTTCTTAATATAATAAGACAAATTACGTGTGTATATGTTTCTCAAGGAAGTAACAACATTTTGACGACTTTTGGGTTTATAGGTACAGAGAAAACAATCATAGTCGAATACAAGGCAATGGCAAAGACATTCAAAGACTGGCTTATCTCATCGTTTATCCTCGCAAAATATTCAAAATTTTGTTTAAGTGACAATCATTCAATATCATGGAAAAGAAAATTATTTAAAAGAAATGTTGTAAGGAGGGTTTAACATATTGCTGTATTACAGAAGTTACAGGGGGAAGATGCAGTACCGAAGCACCACACACAGTCAAAACTGGTAATTTGTCCCTGGAGACCGCTACTAGACAGTCACAACCACACCGGTAGCAGAAAAAAGACATCATAGGGATTCGGACACACAAACACACTCAGTGTTGTAACGCAAGTTCAATTCATCATTCCACATGCTTTTAACCCTGCTTCGATATACACAATGAAGTTAAAACAGCCAAAGCATTCAAAAGTTTCCAAAAGTAATTACTAACCTATAAAACAGTTAATAATGAATGCAAGATTTAGTGGTTGAAATTCTTGTTAAAAATATAAATATATGATATTTATGCTTTATTTTATATCTGTATCACTATCGAGTTAGGCATTGCGGTTTTGATAAGCTTGACTGAAGATGTTCAATTTGGAGTTTGCGAAGGTTATAAGAAAAATATATAATTCAGATATATGGGTCAGCAAACAGAGGTTAGGATCGGCCGAACCTAACCTACCCTAACCTCAAGTCGTTCTATAGACTCTAATCTAACCTCGAGTTGATATCGTCTAACCGTAACTAGAAACCTAATATTATCTATACATGTTATGTTTCTTGTTATTTGATGGAAAGGTACGACTTATGAGAAAGGGGGGGAGGCACAGTGGAGGAGGCCATAATTTCATTTTTAATATTAAAATATTTATGATTCATAGTATTCACTTTAAGTATAGGTATTTTCTTCAAAATGTTACTAATTCTGAGCTTGAACATAATTGAAGCATAGTCCAGAAGCATCAATATATCTTTGTGTGATTTGTTAGTTATGATCCCAGTTCTAACAAGGTTTTGAAATCGTTTTGAAGTCTACTAGAATGTTTATTATTTAAACCCATTCCAATTTTTGACTGTTTCAGCAAAGACCGAAGACGTTTTAAATGACCAACAATATTTTGCGCTTTTCAAAGAACCCACAAACAAATTTCCATAGCAAATAAGGCAATTACAAAAGTCTCACATATTTTCTGATGTTCCTAAGCCCTCCCGTATTTCAGCAGAGGTAATAGAGCTGCCTAGCTCCAATAACGCTTGTTTATGTCAATACGTTCCGTTCGACCGGGAATTCTGGAGTGGAGATTTTGCTACAATTTTTATGGAGCTGTTAACGGGCTGTGTCAATACAAATTCCTCATTTAGAAACCGAGGAACATCATATCTCCGGTCGAACATAAATCCATACTGGCTAATTAGGTCCATACCCAATATAAAATCGTCCTCAATATTCGCTACCAGGACCCTATGCCGGATAATGTTATCCTCTATCTGTAGCACGACATCTGCCTCACCCTGTATTGACATGGACTCGCCGGTGACTCTTCTGAGCTGGATATTATTGCTCTCAAAACCCTGGAATTTGCAATGGACACAGCGGCGCCGGTATCGATGGTGATGGAAATTGCTCGGCCATTGATGGTGCCCTTGATGACTAGGCTGCTGCTGTCTCGGCAAAATCGCTGGATGGATAACGTTTTGGAGGCTGGTGGAGGGTCAGTCAGCATTCGCCCCCTTATGCGGACTGGCTGACGGTCCCTGGTCCTGTGGCTGTTCTGTTGGTTACGCCTGGTCGGTGATCGTTCAGGTAGCCTCGCTCGACAATCACGTTGAAAGTGCCCTCTCCGTCCACAACGGTAACATGCGATACTATTTGCATTCATTGTTCAAATTGCAATTGTCTTTTTCTTCTAATATTTTAGATTCGTTTTTTCTGGATAATTTAACTTGTTCTTGTTTTTCTGCAAATATCGAGAATAATCCTTCCATTAAATTGTGTTGTATTTCTTCCATGGCAGTGACAAGATTTTGTTGTTCGGTTTTCATGGTAGAAACAAGATTTTCTAATTCTATTTTACGTTTTTCATCAAAAGATTTCACTAACCTTTGTTGAGTTTCTTCCTGATGTTGTTTCTCTTTTTTTGTCTCGTTTTTCCAGGATCTGGGTAATTTTTTCATCTAGTCCATCCGTAATCTGTTTGAATATATTTTTTTATCTTTTTCCATACTTCGGGTTTCCATAAATCTAATTGCGATTTTAACTTCACTTGATCCTTCACTTCTGATCACCAAATTTGTTATAAACTCCGTGGTTTCAAAGTCAATTTATTTAAAAGAACTAATTTTCACTTTCACATTCTAGAAACTTTTATTTACATCAAATATACACAACAGCTGATTCGAATATCACAAATATAATACAACATAAGCTCTTCGCCGCACTAACTCCTGCGATGATGGGCCGCTCCTTTTAAAATCACCATCGAATCCTCTAGTACAATCCATTATCAATTCTACAGTTGCCGAGCTATTTCGAGATTATTTTTTCTGTCCTCCCAGCGATAGATTTCGTATTGAAATGAAACCAGGGCCGGCTTAGCTAAATTTCGCAACAATATTTTGAATTTGAGATATATGTTCTCGGTTTAAACAACCCGATACTCTCAAACTAACAAAGACATAAACCTTTCTATTTTTAAATTGATTATTTGTTCAATAATAAATACATCAGCAACCAACCAACGCATTTCATTTTGCATTTTTTGACAATTAAACAAAAATAAAATATTAAACTTTTTTTCCTTTATAATTTGTAAATTATTGACTATATAGTAATGCTTCCAAAAGAAGATTTGTAAAAGAAGAGAAAAACCTATAAAATTAATTTTTGTAAAGCATGATCGGAGCATTACCCACAGCGAAAAGCTGGAATAACCACTAACATTAATAACATTTGAAATCCATAACTTAAGCACTTTTCAAGCTGAAGCACAGATTATTCAGAAAATAATAGTTTACGACTTCTTCTTTAAACACGGTACTTGTGGACTCTGTCAGATGAATCAGTTTGGCATAATCGCATTATAAAGAATTTAAGTTCATTGTATGTACTGAAGTTTGTAGAAACGCAAAGAACATAAATTTAAACCATATTGTCAATAGTAACAAATCAGAAATAATATGGCTAATTGCACCAATTCTGATTTTGATTGACAGACTACAAATTTATAATCCAAAATTGCAAAACCTGCGACTCCCAGGGATTGATAAGAACCTGAGAAAAAAATAGTAATTATCACGCAATATAAATTTCTGTGTAATCGATCTCATATAGAACAAGTTTGTGGAAAAATTATAGGGCTAGAAAGTATCAGAAATGCACTATCGGATAATTATAATCTACCTCTTCCTCATAATTATATATATAGTATTAATTTATGCACCAAATATACAGTGAGGCCGCAAGGGTTGGAACAAATTCATTTAAAATTCAGGTGTTGGTGTTTTGGGGCTGCAGTTTTTGCGATAAATTGCGACCTCTACTTCATTTTTCAAATGGAAAGATTTGTTTTTTATTTTATCTTTGATTCTGCACTAAATTCTAAGTATTTTTCATGTACAATGTCCTATACCGAAACTTAACAGTTAGTTATTAAAAAAATTACATTTCTTTCAAAATTGAAGAAAAAACATCAACACATCAAATTAAATGTTCAAATTGATGACCATTAATGACAGCAATATTACCTAAGACGGTTTTCAAATTCTCGTAACACTTCATTTAGCGTTTGTGGCAGGATTCTTTGCATTTCGGCCCTAATTGTATCCTTTAATTCCTCGATGTTTTCCGGCTTATTGAAGCAGACTTTCGATTTCACGCAAACCCAAAGATAAAAATCTAACAGGCCTAGATCTGGAGACCTCGATGGTCATTCGATATTACCTCTCCTTCCGATCTACATATTTTGAAAAATATTGTCAAGATAATCTCGCACTGTTCGCGAATAGTGCGGGGGCGCTCCATTCTGTTGAAACCATACCGAATCTGCCAGGATATTGGGTTTTTCACCATTCGGATAAAGTTCTGTTAAACAGGGTATTATGCCATTTTGTAATAGGTCTAAATACTTTTCCGAGTTAAGTGTTCCCTCAATAAAAACGGACCCACAATTGAAGTACCCAAAATTCCGGCCCATACGTTAACTTTTTTGAAAAAGTGTGTATGAATTTCCATAATCCAATGTGGGTTTTCTGATGCCCAATATCGAAAATTTTGCCATCTTATTTGAAAAGTGCGGGTTGACGTTGCATCTATCCATCATTATTTCGAAAAATTCTACTCTCCGGTCCAAAGCATCTTCAGCAAGTTCCTGAACTAAATGAACTTTATATGGGTACCATTTATTTCTATGCAAACATTTTAGAACACAAGATTTACTTAATGACTGTTCTGCGGCTATTTGTCTAGTGGATTTGGGAGGATTTTCTTGTATATCGAGCAAAACATTTAATTGTGTATCTTCTGGAAAATGTTTGGTTTTGTAATTGTCTCTTACTACCAAATTCCAGAAACTTTTTTCTATTTTATTAACTACTGATCGTGTAATAGGCCGCTCCGGGTACTTCAATTAAACAATTCACAAACTTCAACTTGTGTTCGAGTTCTGTTGCCATATTCTACCATCGTCAAAATTTCTATTCGCTACTTTGAAACTTTGCAACTGCACCTGACAACTATTTATTTGAAGTAAAATTATATTACAGTTTCTATGGAAATAAACAATTGTTATAAACTCCATCATTAAAAAAAAGGGTTGCCGTTCATACGACTAAAATAACGCCAACAATCATGAAAACCAGACGTAAATAAATAGGTCCAAACCAACAAATACCTTGTTTTTACCGTTGTTTTCTTAACTTTAGAAATAATTGTATTTATTTAATAACTGTTAATTTTCGGTATAGGACATTGGACATGAAAAATACCTAGAATTTAATGCAGAATTCAAAAATAAAAAACAAATGTTTCCATTTGAAAAAATGAAGTTGATAGTGGCAAATTATATATATATATATATATATATTTTTATATTCACTTTGATTCAATTCACTTTTTAAAAAAATTATTTATTTAGAAACATACAATATTAAAAGTGAACAATTAAAATAGTTAAAGTACTTGAATAACTTAATAGTATAAATGATATTATTTGAATGACTTAATACTAAAAGTGATAATATTTGAATGACTTAATACTAAAACTAATAATATTTGAATGACAACACGAGAACATTTCCAGTTGCTTTTATAACATTAACAAAAGTGCTGATGCAAGTCAGCGTTTTTACTGGGTAAACGGACTCGTGTAGGTTTCCGGGAAGTTGTTTGCATATAATTCAAAATGAAATTTGATATCCCTGAGAAGTCACGTACGCTTTAAATTCCGTTGACTTCTCGACTGTGTGAACTAAGTGCTGATATATTTTGCATAGAACAACTCCCCTTACATATCAAAAGTTGATGCTATAACATCAACTTTTAGGAACAGAAACATAAAATAATATAAAATGATGTTTGAATGGTATGAAGAATAATAAGTAATAAGTGTATAAAATATGAATAAAATAAAGTAATTGGTAAAAATCAAATTGATATTTGTAAAATAAAATCAAAATATGTTAAAATAAATGAGCAATAAAATAATACGAGTAATAATTAAATGCTTAACCTAAACATATCAAAAAATAAAATATAAAATAAAAGGAAATGTGAATAAAAATAATCTGTAGAAAAATAAAAGGTTAATGATATAAATCAATATTAAAAATAGGTGGTTTTAGACAACATAAAGGGTATACCTAAACTTGCGTCTCTAAGCTTTGTTCTGTTTTCAAAACAGGCCTAAGCTTGGGGAAGAATTTGAGTCTTGGCTGAGGCACTGAAGTCTGGTCAGGATTGCAGTCCTTTGGAGGTTTTACCATCCTCTTTTTGACAGCTTGGAAGGTGATGAGTGCTGCTATGATCATGAGAGCAGCTATGGTTGTATAGGTAAACCAAGAGATATTTTTGGTTACAAACGGCTGGTTTATGAGACCATCGAGGTCTCTGGAATATTGTTCCAATTTGTGATTTGCTATGTCTAATTCTTCTACGTTAAGCGTGTTCAGCTTCAGGGGCTGAAGTTCAGGAATTATAATTTTTTCTGGCACTGCGTCGCAACAGTTGAACGGCACTGTTACTGGTTGGAAGGTTTCTAGAACATCGGTTTGTTTACCAGATTCGGCTTGAACTTTTGTAATTCCTATAAACGCACTACACTCTGATTGAAGAGTCAATATGGAGTTGAGGGAGATTGTAAGAGTTTTTGGGTTTGTTTGAGCGCAATTCACTGTAACACTTATGGGTTCAGAAGTAATTATGAGCCATGTATTGGGTTTTAGTTTTTGAACGTTGTATCCTTGAGTGAATATTAGTGAGCTTTTACAGTTGTCGGGTACCTTCTGGACATTCTTTAGAAGTTGAGCTTCACATAACGCGTTTGTGTCAATAGGGTATGCGTAAAGTTCAGAACACAGTTTCTTACGAGTGGATAACGGTTTACACGCACTTAAGTCTTTGATCGGAATAAACATTAAAGAATCATCATTCTTTGCAAGACATTTTTGAGTGAAGGATAGCATATGATGTAAACCTGTTCTTTCATCGTATATAGGGATAGGATATAAATGAAAGACTGTGTAAGGATGTTGTTCGACTAAAGGGATTCTTAACACAAATATAAGATCGGTATATGTTTGAAATGCCTCTAGTTCAATAATTTCCAGATATTGTGCGATGCTCGAGTACTTTACAGCCAATGGAAGGTTACTTTTGACTAAATTTTGCGATATTTCCTGTAATGAGGTAATAAGATGTTCTGGTGTTAAAATTGAAGAGTGAATTATTTTCAGACGCGCGAATGTGATAGAATTTAAAACATCATTTAAATTATCTTCTAAGTAGAGATAATTCTCCATAAGTTTTTCACACATTTCAAGTAGTGCGAGTTTTGATTCGACGTAGGCGACCTTATCATTAATTTTTCCGATAGTGTTTTCCAGCTTTATCATGTTATCGTTAAAAAGTTTCTCGTCAATTCTAAGATTTTGGATAGTTTCGTTGAAGTTTTTAATTACGGATGTGGTGACACTTATTTGGTTTTTTTGTAAGTTCTCAATTTGAAGTTGGTCTTGATTTAAGCGATTTATGCTTTCGGTAAAGTATTTTCCGTCGGCGGCGTCTAAATTGCCGGTGATTGCCTTAAAAAGGGTACCTGCCCCATCAAGTATACCTCGTTTGTGTCTTTTAGTGTCCATGTGAATGTCAGTAAATTTTGTTTGATTGAGTTAGAAATCTGATTGAGAAGGTTAATGTGGGTTTGTACGTCTGCGCGAAAGTAGTTCATAGCAAAAGAATTGAAGTTAACAGTTTTTACAAGAGTTTGTAATATTCTGTTATTTGTTGTAAATACTTGTTCTAGTGTAGAAATGTTTCTGTGTACTAAAAGTGTCCATTTATCATTGGATACAGTTATTTCTGTATCGTTATGGAAGTAGATACCTAAAGTATTGTTTATTGGTTGTATTTGAAATTGGGGTACTGCTGACCCGAACAGCAGGCAAAACCTGAAACAGAAACTAACTTTCTGAGAACGGTTTCGTTCGGTCGAAATTAACTTTTGATTTTTGGTTAGTTTTAGGGTTTAGTACTGTTGCGGAGTTTCTGTGAATCTCCAGGATTTCGAAAGGACCATTGAATTTATTTTGGAGTTTGTCCTTGATCTGGGATTCTTTAATATAGACTTTATCGCCTATTTGATAGTTAGGGAGATTTTCAGAAACGTGTTCATCAAATCTGACTTTCGCTTTATGTTTTTGGATTTCCGTTCTTTCGCGAGCAATTTTATAATAGTGAGAGATACGATTATTGAGATCTCTGATGTACTTAGTTATCAGGGCTTGTTGGTTGTAGAGAGTTTCTGGAGTCCTACTCGAAGTATGTCCATAAACAAGTTCGTAAGGGGTGAATCCATGAGTTTTGTTTACAGAATTGTTTTATGCAATGATTGCATAAGGGAGGATGTTAAAAGGGTGTTCGTCAGGATTTTCTAGTTTATGGATTCTAATCATCTCTAATAAGGTCGAGTGGAATCGTTCTAATGAACCATTTGACTGGGGATGTCCCACACTAGAATAAGATAGTTTGATGTCAAATAGTTTACACAAATCTCTCATTAGTGTGTTGTCGAATTCCCTGCCATAATCACAATGTATCCGTAATGGAGTACCGAAGTGTTGGAAATAGAGTAGTAAGGTACTAACAACGGTTTTTGCGGATTTGTCGGTTATGGGGTAGGCCTGAGAGAATTTTGTTAGTTCGTCCCGGATAGTTAATGCGTAGTTTTTTGTCGGGACTTCTAGAATATCGATGTTGACGCGTTCAAAGGGTGTCCGTGGGGTTTCAGTAATGACAAGTGGGCTGTCGAGATTTTTTCGGTAAACTTTTGCTCTCTGGCAAGATTGACAGTTTTTGATAAAATTGTCAACGTCCTTAGTCAGTCCTTGCCAATTGTATTTTTCTTTTATTCTGCGGATAGTTTCATTGATACCTCGGTGTATATTATTTTTGCCGTTATGGAATTGGTCAAGAATGATGGGTATTTGGTCTTTCTCAACCGTTTGGACGATATTTTGGCAAACTTTCCATTTGATATCGATTTCGGAAAAGATAAACGAAAGCATTTCCAAAATGGGCAGTTCAATGTTATTCTCAACACAGAATACTTCATTTTCAGTAAACACATCTCTACTATTATACAGAGATGCGAAAAGAATCTCGTTGACTATTTCTGGGTCAGAAGGGAGAGGGACGATGTAATAGCGTCTTTTTCTGACACTTTTGCTTGCAAAGACATTTACTCTAGGGGTACGGAAATCAGCATTTTCCTCAAAAATGTCTTCGATGATGTCATGGTGAAAATTTTTCATGAGAGAGCCTTGGGGAAATACTAGGATGTTTTTGTTTCCTCGGTCTAGGAGTTGGCAATTAGAAAATTGAATTTTGTCGTAATCTATGAGAGAGACGGTTTGATATCGCTCGACAAAAGTTTTAAATTCTTCAGAGATTTGTTGGAGATTAATGGGACTTCTCGTCTGGGGTTCTTGTGAGTCATCGTCAGTTTCGTTTGTTGGGAGTACTGTAAATGGTGTTAGGTGATTGTTTGCTTGAAATGATATGTATTCATTAAAGTTGTTAACTTTAATGCGAGAGAGCGCGTCGGCGTTTTTATTTACTTTGCCGGGTTTGTAAATTATTTGATAGTCGTACTCCTCGAGCTTAAGGCGCCATCTTGCAAGTCTACTTCCAGGATCCTTTATAGAAAACAGCCAAGTTAACGGGCGGTGATCGGTCAGAAGTAAAAACTTACGGCCAAAAATTATCGGACGAAAGTGTTTAACCGCCCACACTATTGCAAGGAGTTCTCGTTCTATGGTTGAATACTTAGTTTCAGCATTGCAGAGAGTTCTGGAGGCATAGGCTACGGGTAAATCTTTACCTACGGGGCCTTGAGAGAGCACTGCGCCGATAGCAAATGAACTGGCGTCGGTTGTAAGAATAAATGGCTCTTCAAAATTAGGGTATATGAGTATGGGAGTAGAAGTAAGGGCTCTTTTTAATTCGTCAAAAGATTTGACACATTCTGAATCAAACTGGAAAGGTGTGTCTTTTTGAAGTAATCTTGTCAAAGGTTTTGAAATCTTGGCGAAATTGGGGATGAATCGCCTGTAATAACCAGCTAACCCTAAGAAGGACTTGATATCTTTTGGGTTTTTGGTTGGGGAAAATTTAAGATACAATCTACATTTGAGGGGTTAGGCTTCACGCCTTCGGGAGTTATAAGGTGGCCAAGATACGCGACCTCTTTGCGAAGAAACTCGCATTTTTCGGGTTGGATTTTTAGATTGGCTTTTCGCAATCGTTTGAAAACTTCAGAAAGTCGGGCTATGTGTTCATGTATAGTCGGAGAATAAACGATAATGTCGTCCATATATACTAAACATCTCTCGTTTTGAACACCTAAAAGAATATTATCCATTACCCTTTGGAAGGTGGATGGAGCGTTTTTAAGACCGAAGGGCATTCTAACAAATTCGAAATAGCCATTATCAACTGTGAATGCTGTTTTTTGGATGTCTTTAGTATCGATTTCGATTTGGTGAAACCGGAAGCTAAGTCGAGGGTGGTGAAGTATTGGCATTTGCCAAGTTGGTCAAGTAAATCCGAAATGTTCGGTAGGGGATATTTGTCGTCAACGGTAATTTCATTTAATTTACGATAATCGACGACGACACGCCATTTTTGGGTACCAGATGCGTCTAGTTTTTTGGGAACTACCCAAACCGGGGATGACCATGGCGAATTAGACGGACGTATAATGCCTTGGTCAAGCATCTTTGATATCTGACTTTTTACCTCTTGTTTGTGTATTTGGGGGTACCGATATGACTTTGTGAAAGAGGGTTTTGCGTTATTAGTGTCTATCGAATGTTTGATTTCGTTTGTAAAGGTCAGTTGGTCACCTTCTAAATAGAATATGTCGGAATATTCGAGGCAAAGTTGAGAAATAAGTTCGGCTTCCTCCTCGTTCAGATGTTCTAACCGAAGTTATTCCATAATTGTAGTTTGTCTATCAGGCTGGGTCAAGTTTTGAGAGTAATTTTCAGAAAGAATGTTTGCGGAAAAATTGTTTATCGGTTCGAGTTCCAAATTGTCGAAATTAACAGTCTTGGGGATAGCATTTGCATTTAAAACTGAAGTAAGGAATTCGCCTTTTTCATTAATTTTAACAAGGGCACGGGGAAGATAAACTTTTTCTATTTCGGCAGATGATAGGAAAGCATCAGTATTAGTGAGGTTACATTTTAATTTACATATTTGTTCTGTTCGGGGTTCTAAACAGATTGTAATTACTGGGATGCAGTTATTGAAAGTTGAAGGGTTCTGAGTACGCATGACAGTATCATCAGTAACTTTGTAGAGAGGTAAAGTTTTAAAATTAGTGACAAGTTGTTTGCTGTTAAAGTCTATAACGCAGTTATAGTGTTCAAGGAAATCTGAACCCAGTAATCCGTCGAATTCAATGTCGATGTTGCAAATATATACCTTGTGTGGGTCGGCGACATTGAAAGGTACAAGGGTGGATTCGTTGATTAAGATTTTCTGATCGGTGATTTCTTGGATGACTACGTTTTCGGGAAATCGTTGTTTGAAGCGTTGGCAGGTTTCAGGTTTAAAAATTGAAAGTCCTGCACCCGTATCGATAAGAAGTTTATAGGTGTTTGAAGAGTCAGTAATATAATAAAGATTCTTTGAGTTGACGGAAAGAAGGGGTCTTACAGAAAGTTCTGTTCTGGGAAGTTGACATTGGGGCTAAAGTCGTCCAGATTCATTGTCTGAATTTGGGTTTGAATTTCTGAAATTTCTTGGTCTGGGGTTTCTGACTGAGTGGGGGTCAAATGAAAATTTACTTGTGAAGAATCAGGTTCGTCAGAATAAAATTCGTATAACTGTTAAGTATTGAAATATTCTGGTTCATTGTTTTGTTCGAAATCATTAGGGTGATAATCTTGTACGTTTCCGTACTCATCGGGTAAAGAGGTGTAATGATTTTCGTTTTGAGAGTAGTTATAGTCATTGTGATATGGTCCGAATTGCAGATTGTTCAAGTGATGAGTCTTTGTTGTTGGCGTTGTTGATGTTTAAAGAAACTCGGGTTCGGTCTGTAATTGCCAGACATTTGGGGTTGTCTACTGGTAGATGGACGAAATTGTTGCTGTGAAAATTGTTGACTGGGATTAACATTTGTAGATTGATTAGCAGGTTGATTGGAAAAATGAGGGCGGTAATTCGAATAGTTCTGATTAGAATTCGGGTTGTGTTGAAATTGTCTCATTCTCAATAAGCATTCGTTGCTTAAATGGCCCATGCGTTTACAAAAAGAGCATTGTTTTGGAGGTGGACCGTTATTTGGTTTACGAGGGGTTTGTTGGAAACTTCTATTACCTGAAAATTTCTGGGTTTCTAAATGTGAGAGTTGTAGTTCTCGTTTAATTCTGGAAATGGCAGTGAGAATACTGCATGGGTCGCTAGCGCGAACGAGTTGACCAATTTTGGGCTCTAAACCCGTGAGGAGGCTATTAAGAGCCATTGACTCTATTAAGTCAATCTGCGCTTGCTTTTCTTTGATGGTTAAATTTTGTTTGTTTATAGCTGCTAGCATTTTCGCTTGGTGCGTCTGGAGTCTAGCAGAGAAAGTGAGGGGGGATTCATTAGGAGTTTGCCGCATTCGTTGCAAGTCCTGTATGAGAGCCGAGAGATCCCGAAGATCTCCAAAATGATTTTCTAGGAGGGTTTGAATTTCGGCTAATTGACTAGGGTTTCGCGAATTAATTAACTCAGCCGCTCTACCGCGTAACTTATTTTTTATATGGAGAATTAGCAATACTTGCTGATTATCCGTTGTCATGCTGTAAGCAGTATTACAGGAGCATATGAAAGTATTCAAAAATATCGGATTACTATCATATTCGGGAATTATGGCAAATATTTCAGATAACTTATATGGTTCTACGGTTGGTGTAGCTGCTTGTCTAGTAGTGGCCATTTTTATAATTGTATAGATTCGCACAATAAATAAAAATTAAATGTTGAGGTTTTAAATGTAAATGGTAAATATATAGTTTATCAAAATCCAATATCGAGCAATGTTTAATAGAGTAATAACAATTTGAAATAGGAATGTATAAATGGTAAATTAATAATAAACTTGAAATAATGTTTCAAATACTTCGAAATATGTAAGTCAAAGTAATGGAAATAAAATAATATGATTACGTAAAATATATAGTTTCAAAATTATTTAGGAATGTAAGGTTATGAGGAATAAAATATTATATAAATGAAAGAACTGGTGGTCATTCAAAAATAAAAAAATAGTTACTTTATGATTCTTACGTTATTATTCCTCGCATCGGACTGTTCTCCGCGTCACTTAGCACTGGTTAGCCTGGTTGCGTGTTCCCTTGCTAGTACTTGGTAGTTGTTGTCCTTTTCAAGTAGGTTTTGTCCACAATGATTTAGAAATCTCCACAGTTAGTTAGTATTCACGTGTTCTAACTGTGTTGGACAATCCTACTGACTGCGCCAATTTTATATCCACTTTGATTCAATTCACTTTTTAAAAAATATATTTATTTAGAAACATACAATATTAAAATTGAACAATTAAAATAGTTAAAGTACTTGAATAACTTAATAGTATAAATGATATTATTTGAATGACTTAATACTAAAAGTGATAATATTTGAATGACTTAATACTAAAACTAATAATATTTGAATGACAACACGAGAACGTTTCCAGTTGCTTTTATAACATTAACAAAAGTGCTGATGCAAGTCAGCGTTTTTACTGGGTAAACGGACTCGTGTAGGTTTCGGGAAGTTGTTTGCATATAATTCAAAATGAAATTTGATATCCCCGAGAAGTCACGTACGCTTTAAATTCCGTTGACTTCTCGACTGTGTGAACTAAGTGCTGATATATTTTGCATATAACATATATATATATATATATATATAGATATATATATATATATATATATATATATATAGTTATGGAATTGAATAGACCAAAAGTTTTTAAGAACACTGAAGGCAAAATGTTTAATAGATTTGATAAAGTATTAATATTTATTGTATGTGACTTTATAATAACAGAGCCTATCAGAAAGGACTAATGTAAAAAAAAATAAGTTGCAAAGCAAGATGCATAATATTTAGTTGAAATATAAAGTTAGAATGTATAAGGAAATTAAATAATGAAGGGGGAAGTTATTTATTCAATAAATATGTAAAGCGGAGTTAGGTAAGTAAGTAGTTAGTAATTAAATAATAAATGTTATAGAAAGATAAAATTGTATGTAACGAATGTTAATCTGGTTGCCTATAGAAAGGTAAAGTCAGAAATTTGATATTTTGTGAAAATAAATAATCTTTAGAGTAAAATATATAAAATAAGAAAAAAGAGATACAACTTGTTAATAATTGGACTACTAATGAAATCTGATATTAATAATAAAATAATCCTATTATAATTTAAAACTCATCTGAATTAAGATTCAAGACTAGTCCAAACCGAACAACCAGAAGTTTGATAAAAATCATTCTCTAAAAAAAAAGGTAGTGGTTATATAAAATTAACTTAACAGAGAGTAAACAGGGTAAATTTGTGTAGGTAGAATTAAAATGTAGGAAAGGAAGAACCAGGAAATATGTTACGAAGTAGGGTTTATTTAATTATTATTTAAAGAAAGAATTACATTGCAGCACTAAATTTCAGTAATAGATATAAATTAAATTGATTAGTAAAGGACCATAACTATAAATTAATTGGAGTAGAAAAGGAATAGAAATCAGTAGAAGGGAAAGTTATAGATTAACACAGTACATTAAAAAGAGTTAAGTGATAAAAAATATTGAGATATATCCAGTTCATAATAATATATCAATACAAGGAATAGGACTCAATAAACTGATTTATTAGATAGGAAGGCGAAAAATAACAGATTTTGAAAGAAAGTTATAAATTAGAGATTCATTGACAGAATAAATTTTGGAAAAAATGAATTACAAGTTTAATACTGCATAAAAAAAGAAAAAACAAGAAGATAGAAATGTTGAATGAAGTCGATTTATGTAATTATTGGTAACAATTTG